>WUAR02028348.1:0-10185 GCA_015164055.2 Chrysaora achlyos
CCTACGAATAAAGCTCGTCTATTGAACTATAGCCTACTTGCTGCACTTTTAAGCATTTTAACGAATTTGAAAAGAATTGGAATTTCTGCAAATCTATTTGTTAGCCTAACCTCAGTCAGAAGTAAAAAGGTAACATAGTCTGTCATTGCGGAGGAGGTACAGTAGCTAGGAACAACTGATCTCCTCCGCAGCGACAATATAGATAGTTTTATTATTTTGATGGAGTTATCGAAATAGAGCAAGTGTAACAGCCCTTCTAACTAACACACTTACCTCTTTAAGCGGTTTAATAGGCTGCCTAGATAGTCTATCTTTTGTATAATTTTGATTAAAAAAAGGAGTTTTCAGAAACTTTATAACATATTTAGAAATTATAGCAATAAAATTAAGAAAGCTTCAGGAAAATTGAGATCGTGTTTCCTAAAGGACTAGAAATTGAATTAATATTTCAATTAAGAGATGCTTGCATATGCATTCTTTAATTCATTTAGAGAAAGCTATCTAAAAATATCCAGACCATTCCAGACAGAGAAATGACGCACTTCTCAACAAACTATTCATTTACTTACGTGAGAAGGAAAGAGACTCAAGATAATACGCAAATAAATGACGATTTTTAGAAGTTTATCTGCTTTCTGCTTTACAGAGCAAGACATTTCCGTTAACACTTCACCAAAGTATAATCTCCGATTGGCTTATTTTTGACTCAAATGAACTATTCGAAAATCCCTTCATAAACGTTTAAACAAACTTCGGATTTAACAAGCAACAGTAATGATTATTTTCACTGATGAAATTTCAGAATGAATAAACGTTGGCAAATTCCGTATTTCATTCACCAATTCGACGCGCAATAATTGTGACCACGTGATAAAACCCATTGACTGATGTCAAAATGTAAACAAAGTCACAGCTGGGTCAAATACAAAATTTGCCTCTTTTTAACAGAATATAACATTTACAAAAATTGAGGTTTATAAGCAAAAACAGTTGCTGGTTTTCATGACTTTACAGGCGTCTATCATGGGTCGTTCATTATTTGAACACAACCTTCCAGAAAGGAAACAACATCTCCATTTTCCAAATCAAAATCCAGAAATCGCTCGGCAATTATCCCAAACCTGTCACAGGGAGACCACAGAAAATTACCACGCATTTAGTTTTCTAGAGGACTGGGGAGAGTATACTTGGTAGGGCACTTGGTACTTAAATGGGTCATGCAATTATTGTTGAACAAGTTTTTATAAAATGATTTACTGAAATAAAATTGTTCTTGGGTTTGTATAATTCAAAATTGTTGGGTTTGATTTAAGATAATAAGCTTTTTACTGTACATAATTTTCTTGGATATCTAAACGTGAGACAGAATGTCAATCATTCCGAGTTAAACTCGTTACCAGACTCCTGTTTATAGATCTTGTTATACTTCGGATATTTACTCGGTTCTCTGATCTTATTCGTTCTGTTGCAATGTAGAGTAATACTATTCGCTTATACTGTATATCACTAGTTAGTTTTTCACAATGCTCGTTTTATCTTTCTTATTTATCCAATATGGGTTTAGATTTAAGGTTAAAGTTATGTATATACAGTATTTGGGCATACATTCTAGTTTTCTTTCACGTATATTCTTCACAAAGAAGGTAATTTACTGCTTTTTGAGTACTGTTATTCAAAGGATGAGAGTAAAATTGTTTCCATTTTAATCAGATTGGCTTTTAAATGTTTCTCGGCTTTTGAAGGGAGTCGTCAATTTTTCTGACGAAATTTGCCAAATGACCCCCCCCCCCCTATTTAAGACTTAATGACCGGCCCCAAAGAGCAATAGTTTGTAAGCCTGCGTCACAGACCAAAACTGAGGGTGAATTATCATCATACCTCTTCCTCAGTGTTGGCTTGTGACGCAGGCTGTAGCTTTGTAAGAATCAACAAGAAACTTACATTTGTTGTTTTGTTTCATTATCAATGAGGCTTATCCGTTCGATTTCTTTGTGCTGCGAAATGAGGCTTGAGACCTGAAATTGAATTTTAGAAAAGTTAATATTTAGAATAGTATATCTCGTATGTTGTAATAGAATGTTCTTTGTAAAGCCTTCCTTAGCCAGATAATAAGCTTGAGTAATGAATAATTATTTTTTCTTTTGTCTCTCGTCCATTTAACTTTCACGTTTTATTCTTAGTCATTTTTTGGATGTATATCCTATTGATCATTCACCCTTTTTGCATGATATAATCGCTGTAATATCCCGGGGAAGATTTTGCTAGTTAATGTCATTTTCGAGGAAGGTTTACTAATTCTCTAAGAAATCTAGCTTGAAGAAAAGTTTCAGTTGATATGACATTTGATTGAGGAAGTTTTAGTCAATATTGAAAAGCTGAGGAAAATGTTGGGTTGAACATGTGATTAAACTATGTCCTATGCTTTCTACTTTTACGGTTATAAACAATGGAAAGAGTTAAAAAAATTTCGCTATTTTCATTTGACAAAGTGAGGAAGGTTGAACTTATAAAATTGGCAGCTGGAGGAAGGTTTGAACTTTTTCTGGACTCTGCTTTGGATCTCCTTCGCAGCGGAAAAGAAAAGTTAGCTCGCAGGCAACAGGTGACTATGTTATGAAGACTAATGATACTGCTAACCTCTTCTGCTCGTTTTATTATGCTTTCATCTATCCCAGCTGTTGCTGCAACATGAAGAGCATGGCTGCTGTCTGTGTGTCCATCTTTGAGATGATATAAAAATACCAAATCACCTTCTTCTTCCATCACTTCCATTGTCTAAACAATAAAAGTAATAATAATAATGATAATACCACACTGGTTAAACTTGTTCAGCAACAATGTGCTGTTATCAATCAAGGACCTGTCTTAAAAATACCTAATTTAGTTATATACAACGAGAAGATGAAGTGTTAAAAGTCAAAGTTAAACTTTTACAGAAAGTCTTAAGACGTCAAATTGAAGTTTCAGTCTTGATTTTATCTGTCAGTTTACAAGAAATAGATGATCTCAACTGAAATGTTACATTTCTCTATGCTACCAGGCACTGTCAAAAACGCAATAAATTTAATGGCCTCTACGTGCTATAGGAAATAAGCTGACGTTTCTCTTCGTGCTTTCATAGCTTTAGCTTTCGCTGCTCTAAAGATGCTTAATCTTATGCATACTATAATTGCCTCGGGAAATCATTACATTTATCAACTGCACACGAAGATAAGAGGGTAAAAAGAACACAGGTTTGAAAGAGTAACGAACACTGCAATTATTAAAAATCGATAACTTGGGTTCAAATAATCAGACTTCAAGCGTAAATCAAGAATAGGTTCTAGCATTATTTAAGTATCATCCAATTTGATTTGAATGATTTTAATCATATTTGGCATTAAATGCTGCCTAAGGCCAAGCGCAAAGCGATGCATATTTTTGACCCCAAATTATGATTCAGCAACAAGACTGTGGCGTGGATGCAAGTTTTCATATTCCAAAACTTCATTTTCTTAATTTTCTGAAAATCGTTTGAGAGTGAAACTTCACCCTCAGTCATTAAACGCGGTAAAGTCCCTTCTAAATATGCAGACTTGTCAGGGCGATAAAGTAATAGCCAAGAAGACTAGAGTTAACAGTTGTAACTTCATCCAAACCCTAAAGACAACAGGAAAAAAAATTCAGGTAATTTCTATCAGAAATTTCGAAATCTTGTTATTATTTATGTCTGTATGTTGCTTACCTGATAATGAAGGATCGTTGAATCTGGCAGAAGATTATAGCGAATCAATCCATGGAAATGAGTAGAAACGAAAACTCGAGGGCATTTTGCACCTTGTGATAACCAATTCATTAGCGTTGCTGCCAGCAATGACAGCCCGTCGTTCTACAAGCAAAAAGAGAAATGATTATTTGACAATTTTAGAATTGGGAGTGGTTTTGTTAGCACTATACTGTTGGTGGGAAATGCCTCGCTAGAAAATAATTAGACCTCTCCGGATATGGGGTCTATATATTTGTTAGGCACCTCTCAAAAAAATTCTGATTTTGATAACTTACTAATCATGTTATTTACTACCAATGCTGCTATCCTGGAAACATGTCTTCCAAAAGATTTCCTATTTATTATTATATATTATTATTATTATTATTATTATTTATTATTATTATTATTATTATTATTATTATTATTATTATTTATTATTATCATATATTATATATATATTATTATATTTATTATTATTATTATTATTATTATATCATTTATTATTATTATTACTATATATTATTTCTTTATTACTATATTATTTATTATTATCATTATTATTATTTATTATTATCATATATTTATTATTTATTTATTATTATTTATTTATTATTTTTTATTATTTTTTTTCAATTTATTTATTATTCTTATTTATTTATTATTTATTTATTAGGAAAAGCCAGCTAAAAATATTGTCTCCTGTGATAACTCTAAATGACTTGTGCAAATGAAATTGCCTTTATTTTGGCGAGAGATTGGGTATGAAGGTCACAAAATTGAAGACAAAATTGTTAACTTTATGAAAATGTTACTTACTTACCGCAGATGTTCCTTTGCCGAATTCATCGATCAATACCAACGATTGTTCTGTTGCATTGTGAACGGCTGCTGAGATCTACAGGCAAAAAAATTTCAACATCAACTTTAGCAATGGCCATAAATTTATTGAAAAACTAAATCATACACCACTACAGCTAACGAAATCGTTTGGGAATCATCAAAAATATCTTTATAAATTATTTTTAACCCCTGATTCGGTTTCAATACCCACATTTTTGTACTCCTAGTCTTCTTGGCATTTATTCTATTGCGATGTAAAGTTTGCACATTTATAAGGGACATGACGGCGGCTAATGAGTGAGGGTGTAAAGTGTAAAGTTCTACCCACAAAAAATTTTCACCGTCAGATGCCTTTAAAATTTTCAAAAGTTTTGTCTTCATTAAATCAAGAATATGAGGTTTCAAAGCATGAAAATTTGCATCCACACCAGAGAGTTTTGTGTTGAATCTGAATCTAGAGTCACAAATGATATTTGGCGAAATTTCAAATATTTCCAAAACGAAGTCATTCGTTGAAGTTGTGTATTAGACAGATAGAATGAATAAAACTAATGCCCTGTTTCCACAACTCCGTTTTCGTAAGAAAACGAAGCTGAATGAATCCGTTTTTGATTTATCGTTTCCATTAATACGCTCGAAAACGGAGTCATTTGATACCAAACTGGAGTCATTCAAAAACGGAGTCATTTAAAAACGAATCGTTTTAATGGGAACAGCGAAAACGGAGTCATTGGAAAGCATTGCAACAATAATTGACAACATCCTCAATTTCAACAAGAGATCGAATAAAGAATATGAAAACAAAAATGGGAACACCTTCGCTTTCGTGCCAGGCTCTCTTTGCGAAAACGGAGTAGGCCAGAGTAATGGGAACGGTTCAAGAAAATACGAAAACGGACAGATCTGAAAACGGAGACGTACAAAAACGGAGTAGTAGAAACAAGGCCTAAGCAAAACATGATTATACCTGATTGAGATCGATCATGAATGTCGAGAGCTGTGTGGAGACGGTTTCTTTTGCATGAATGCGCGTAAAAAGTCGATCAGAGATACCTATGACTGCAGATTCAGCAGGAACAAAGCAACCAATCTGAGCTAAAAACACAGTGAGACCAACCTGATGGGTATAAACAGAAAGAGCCATGGTCATTAGTACACATGATACACATACTTGCAATCCTTACATCCTGCAATTTCCTTACATTTTTCATCACAGGGCTAATGGTAACCTCCCTAATAAACTACAGCCCTGTCCATACTACACAAACTAACCTGAGTTCGCCCCAGGTTTTGCTAACCCAGGTTAGATTTTTTAGTGTGGACTAGGATATGAACCGCATGATTGATTGATTGACTAATTGATTGATTGATAGGCACACACGCTTGCTATTTTCGCAAGGTATGGTTTTCTGCACTGAGCACAAGGGGACCACTGTATAGCACAAGGCTAATCTAAGCAGTGCGACCCCAGTCCTTCCTCTCGATGTGACCACACATCGTGATTCCTTTTGCCTTTTGCTAGGAATTACACAAAGATGGCGACTCCCCTCACTCTTTCATGGCGAGCTTGACCTGAGTAGAAATCGAACCCATAGTGAATGTCCAGTAACCAGTAACAGATGAACCGGGGGATAACAACAACAAAATTGGCTTGAAATATGAGTATTTTGAGTTGACTTTAGTTCGTATCACATCACGACCTTCTGGTTTCATACATTTTCTTTCTTATAGGATAGGCGGAACTACACATGAGATAAAAAGTTGAAGATTGAAATTGATTGTTACACCATAAAACATAAGCAAGAGAAGAAAGTGGCAGAGAACAAAAAGTGATAAAATCTTACTCTACCTGTTTCAAATAAATGCTTTTTCCGCTTGAATTAGGCCCAGTGATGATTTTGATTCTTCCACTTTCCATCTCAATTGCAACATCGTTCGGCACAAACTGACTCGTGCACAGTTCTTGAATCGGATGCCTTAAAGAGAAGAAAGAAAGTGCAATTTTGTAGTCTAATTTCTGGCACAAGGCTTCTCAATTGACTGTACAGATTACCCCTTGGTCTGGATGCATATAGCATGTTGCAGCCACACACGGCGCTCATTACTAGCAACCAGGTACATATTTATACTCCTGGGTAGAGGGAGACAATTGTGTTACCAACTTGTCTATAGTATCTCTTTAATCACAGATGGCATGACCGTGGCTCAAACTCATCACTCACAACTCTGTGGCCGAGGTTCTAACACGCTTAGCACTGCGCCACAGAGACCATCTGTAAGGGCATATAAAGGGTCGACCGATTAAACCACCTTTCATCCTTTGAATTAGGCAGAAAGTCATCAGAAACTCTTACCTGCCTCCCTTGATGGTCAAAATTGGATGTTCTGTTAATTCAGGACGAACATAATTTCCCTCTCTTGAAGCAGTCGTCAATGCCAGAAAACTACAGATAAAAGTCAATATACATAAGCAGGGAGTGTAAGGTTAAGGCCTTCAAACAATGCAGTGCTCCTATTAGTGTAATCTTGTTCACACTTTGTGGTCTTGAAAATCAAAAGGTGGTCTTGAGAAAATTGGTAATAGTGGTCTTGAAAAAAACCAACCTTCCATGATACTAACTATTTTGATAGCTGAAGTTAAAAAAATAATCATCAAGGGTTAATTCTTATTGACTTTGATCATTAATCACATATTTTTTTGTGTGATTAATGATGTTGTGTGGTTATGTGAGAAGTTATTTGTTAATTTCATGACTGAAGAGCATTTAGTTCACATTCATAATATTAAAACGAGATGGTAGAGGGTTGTTTAGCTTACCAGGGTCGGATAAATGGAGCTTCATACACTTTCTCTGTGTAATGTAGGCAAACAAACGTAGAGGGGTTGCCCTCTTTTGCGTCAAATTAAAGGGCGTGGTCCTCAAAAAATGTCCCCTAGACCCAACCAAAAATGCTCCCTGGAATGCTGGAGTAACCATATTTCCCCAAAAGCAAGTGATGGAGTGGTCTTGTGAATTAGGCTTAGATTAGTCAATGCAACAATCAACAGGCAAATAGAACTGGTTCCTCGAAAGCATAAGAATATCTGATCCTCGTTGACAGTTTTTAGAAGAAAGTGACTATTTTATGGTTTATTTTTAAGTATTTGTTTATCTGTCTACTTGCCAGTCCAACTCAGCGGTGAATTCAACAATGCTTAACAGAAGCTGTGAGTTTTCCAATATGACATTTTGCAGTCGGTACATGATGGCAGTTTCATGATCTGAAGAAGAATGTTAATGATTAATCGACCAGATCAAATAAATTGAACTGAAGTAAAATTAATTGAATTGAAGTAAAATTAGACCAGATCATGTTAATTGAATTGAAGTAAAATTAGACTAGATCAATCCTTAATCAAATAATACTTACCAAAAATTAGACTTTGAGTATCTCCTAGCAACTGATCAAGCTCTGAAAATTTCGAAATAAGTTACAATATTTGAAACCTTGCTACTTAAAAAACTCACAAGCGTCCTTGCAAAACTTGAACAAACAATTCTAGGATCAACTGTAATAGCAGGAATCGAACAAAAAACTTAAAATAAGTTATCTGTATGTTATGTTATTTTATGGGATGGAATTACTAGCTACAAGTTGCTATTGCGCTAAACAGGTCGTATCCTTGACATGGAGCAACTGATGGTAAATAACTATTCGAAGGTAGATAAACTACATGAAGATACATGAACTACATTAACTGTGAGGTACATGAACTTCCTGCACACGAACTACAACAACTACATCAACTACATGAAGTTAAGTGAACTCAATGAATTGTTAGGTAGATAAACTAACCTACATAAACAGGTACCCGAACTACCTGAACTACATGAAGGTAGATGAACTGCATCAAGGTAGATGAACTACACGAAGGTAGATGAATAACATGAACTGTTAGCTACATGAACTAAACTTTATCAACTACACGAAGGTACATAAATTACATGAACTGTTAGGTATATGAACTTTTGCACACGAATTACATCAACTACATGAAGGTAGATGAAGTACATGAAGGTATATGAATAACATGAACTGTTAGCTACATGAATAACACTTTATCAACTACACGAAGATACATGAACTACACGAACTGCTAGGTTCATGAACAGGTACATGAAGTAACTGCACATGAACTACATGAACTACATGAATATACATGAACTTCACAAACTTTTAAATACATGAACTAACTTACATGAACAGGTACACGAATATCATGAACTTTCAAACTACACGAAGGTACATGAATTACATGAACTGTTAGGTATATGAACTAACTACCTCTTGTGCCAGCTGTTTTGTAATGCACTATGTCATCTGAAAAAAACTAAAATGAATTCTCCATCACTCTATGAACCTCTCTCAAATACTACAAAATAAATGTAGCATCGAATTCTGAATTTATTTTTAAGTGAAATATAGGTATACGAACCACGAATTCTAATCCATCAATGTCAAATTTCTGTTCTGCCTTCATCTTTTCTGTTACGGGAATAGTAAGCAAATATCCAAGCTAGAAATAAACAAGAGAGTATATAAATTCAATTTGAAATACTGTAAACCATCTATCCCTGAAGATGCTATGTAGCTCAGTAGCAAAAAACATAATATTGTATGTTTCTGGGGGTAAAGTATCTTACCCACCTGAGGAAGGTAAGAAACACCACACTCAGTGATTGACTCATCAAGACTTTTCAGTTCTTCTGACGCAACCTTTGTCATGAGATCTGGTAAACCGTTATACGTCCTCTTTCCTTAAAAAGAAAAAAATGAAAAGATTCAAGCAAGAAACCTGCTGAAAAAAGGCAAGCAAGGAAGCAACCTACTTATAGAAAGCAAGCAAGTGAGAGAGGGAGAGGGAGTGAGGGAGAGAGGGAGAAAGCAAGAAACCTACTTATAGAGAGAGACTGATGGAGGGAGAGAGAGAGAGTAAGAGACGGAGAAAGCAAGGAACCTACTTATAGAAAGCAAGCGAGGGAGGGAGAGAGAGAGAGTGAGAGAAAGCAAGCAAAAACCTTCTGATAGAATGCAAATGAGGGTAGGATAAAGAGAGAGAGTGATGGAGGGAGGTAGTGAGAGAGTTAGCAAGCAACCTATTGATAGAAAGCAAGCAAGCAAAAGTAATGTGTTTGAAATTAAAAAGTTAGTCCTAATTACAAATCACAATATTCAAGAGCATTTTGTTTTTAAATTAGGCTTTATATCGATTTAGGAATTAACAACAAAAAACAACACTTACTTTCGTCAAGTTCGTCATCAATACCAGGTTTTACAACAAATCTCTTAGATGAAGCTGATTCTTCGAAATCAATCTAAAGTAAAACGGAAAACATTACTAGGCCGCTTGGATTGTGAAAAGTGACCCAGACATGCCAACACATAAAAATTCCTATGATGTTCATGAAGTGGTTCGCCCTTTCACGGATACAGCAGTAGCTGTTAAGGAAAACTAACTTCATTTTTGTATAATATAAGAACTTACAATTTTATTTATCAAGTTTGCCATGGTGTAGAGCTCTTCGGAGAATGAATTCGATATCTGGAAGAATTTA
>WUAR02028459.1:0-10183 GCA_015164055.2 Chrysaora achlyos
CCTTTGAGATCTTTACCAAGCTCTCCACAACCAAAAGATCAGGGTGGGTAAATAAATATTTGCAAGTGTTTTGTTCTACACGAAGGCTAGTTTTCATGAATCGTTTGTTATCATAGGCCTCTATCAGTTAAGGTTGACCATGGGTGATCCATCCTAGTTGTTCTGGTTGTCTGCTTGAGCAGCGTCGTTTGTGGCTGTAGAGACCAATGCGGGAGTGACAGTCTCTATTGCAAAGGTCCTATCTCTATGTTGTCTCTGGTCTCTCTAAGATGTTGTGCTCCTTTCTGCGTGCCCGCTTTTATGCTGCTGTGTTCATCAGCTTCTCTTCCCCTGACTCGAGGTGTTGATTTAGGGTGTTTTTTCCCCCCTGTTCGGTCAGAGCGAGACCCTCCCAGGACTCTTTGTTGATGTCGAGTGCCCTCGTGTCTCTCCTGCAGACGTCCTTGTATCGCAATTGTGGGCGGCCAGTGGGACTTCTCCCAGATGTCAGCTCTCTCTTTTTTTTATCACATTCCACTTAAACCTTTTTTATTACATGTCACTAGAATGTTTTTTTAAAGATTCATTGCCTATCAAAATTTTATGATCCAATATTGTCTTTAGCTGTGAGTGATTTGGAATCAGCCGTCCGCATCGCTGTAGACCGATTGGATTTGCAGCCCGGAACAGCTTTTGTTGGTCGGGTCGTACAACTTGCACAGCTGACGTCCACCCAAAGAACGGTATGAAAATTTTTCCAATATTTATCCTAATTATGCTTTAAATAATCATATTTAGTGTTTAACTTTAGAGCTATGAGAGGTGAAAGGCATAAACAAACATGAATTTTAAACATTTAGCAGTTTACAAAAATAATGCGAGAATGGGCAAGTGGTGAGCGAGTCAGACTGGTAATCTATAAGTTTTGGGTTCGATACTTTCTGGACAAAAATCTCACTCTCCAGATTAGGCTTATGCTTTTCAGTGGCCCACCTGTGTTCAGCACAGAAACCCATAACTTGCGAAGAGAGCAAGCGTAAGTGCCGATCAATCAAAAAAATCATTCAACAACACAACACTGGGGCCTTCTGGTTTGTTTTGTTTTTTTACTGTTTTTGCCTTCCGCCTCTCTAAGTTGTTAGGTCTTTAAGGTGTGTGCAGTACCTTTCGTGTTCCATGAATAATCTGTTTTACCCTCCCTGCATTTTTATACATCTAACACCTCACAAGCTTTAGCTGCACGTCTAGATAAGGATAAAGGCTTTGTGTTCAACGTTTTATCCCGTTATCCCTTAGCTAATCTCCAAGCTATGGCTTAACTCGAGGTTGTAAACACGCTTAGAATATATAAACTGTCTTGTTTCAGGTACTTGTTGTTGGTCCGTCCGGATCTGGAAAGACGGAGTGCATCCGGACCCTTATTGCTGCCCAACGAGAAATGGGCCGGAATGTTATATACGATTCTTTGTTCCTCGGAATGGTTGATTCAGAAGAATTATTTGGCTACGATGATGCTAAATTGGGGTATGTATTGGTATTTGTCTCTATGGTCTTTAACCTTGCGTTTTCATTATGTACAGTATAAAATCATCATTATGTGCTCCAATTCTCATACGATTTGACAAACGAAAGCTAACTAAGATGTCTCAACGTCAAATGTTCGTCTAGAAACTCATCAAATCAAATCAGTCTGTACTCTCCTTCTGTCCTTCAGCCTTTCCTGTTTCAGTGAATCCCTTTGCATCTGTTTCGCCATGTTATGTTTCCTAATCATATTTGACACACTGCACCATTTCATCCTAGACTTTGCCTCCTCACTCGAAGCCCTAATCCTCTTTAAGTTCTTTGTAACATCTTCATGAACAGTTCCAAGCCGTCCAGAGCACAATAACCGTATATTTGTCTTTATCCCATACCGACTCAATATGTTTTTGAGTTGTTTGTACTTCCTATTCTTACTTTCATATGACTCTGACATGTACAAATCGAAGCACAATGTTACTCAGTTCCTTCAATTAGTTATGATATCAATAATGATAATAATACTTGACCTGGATGCTAAGCAAAAGACTGCTTAAAAACTGGTGTTTTGTCTTCCTTTAGTCCCAATAACTACTGTCCCAATGACTTTTTGACTCTATTATTCAACTCTTTCCATCATTCATTTTCTTTATTAACTTTATAATTTTTCTTCAATTATTATTTCTCTTTATCATTAATAGGCTTTAACTGATCTAACTAATCATTTCTTTATTCTGCAGTATATCCAAAGATGGCCTGCTACCTTCAGTTCTTCGAAGGAAGCTGCACGAACTATGCAAAAGCGAGTTTAACATGTCTTCTTTAGAAGCCAAGGATATGAGGTGGATTCATCTAGATGGCGAGGTAAAACCTTTTACTTCAGATATCCAATACAATTTATTTCATTCCTTGTTACAGCTTTGTTTAGTCTGTTCGGGGAGCGGGTTAGTCTTGTCATCTGGTGCTGTCGAGTCGCGTACGACTCCTGGTGACTTCTGCGATGGTCCGTCTTCACAATTGACGGTCACGAGTCAGTTTCAAAATTTCGGTTGTATCTCTTTGTGTTATGGCTTTTATTCCCATCTCCTTTAGATCTTTCTTTAGAATTGTCCCCTTAAACGATGTAAATTTTAAAATTGTGATCAAGTTTGTCTTCAAATTAACTGAAATTGTTAAGCGCAAAAGCTTTTCTATTTTGAAAAAAATATAAATTAAATAGAGTAAAGAAGAAGAAGAAGAAGTCCTGCATGGCAGGACGGAATATTTGACTATCTAAATATATAAATTCTTAACATATTACTGTTGTTTTTTTTGTTTGCGGTGTTTCTGCCTTTCAATCAAATACATTGAAGTTATCGATAAATAAATAAGTTATTGATTCTGTTGCAAAGAGGTGTGCTATATTTCGATGCTACCTAATGCGTAGAAGGAGTGAATTTTTTAAATTGCACATTCATTTTTAAGATTATTTTTCACTTTTTGAATCATTATAGATTGATCCATCCCAGATGGAGTTTCTTTCTGGAATCTTATGTGGAAATGGTGAGTCTTAATATAAATAAAAGTACAATCTTTCAAAGTATACAATTAAACCTTTATGCGACGGATACTTCTTGACCAACATTTGCTGTCCGTACTACTTGTCTAAAGTCACAGACCAAATGTAAAACGAAATACGGGTCTTGGACAAAGCACTAGCTGAGAAATTTAAAAATTATGATAGTACATTAATAGTCCAAGGGTACCCATGAACCACATTTAAAACTAACTTAGGGCTCGATTCTGAAGTTATGGTACAATTATTACGTATACCAAGGTCTGTGCCTTTGAGTAGGTCCCTGCTATGATATCATCGATAATATCCTTCAAAACGAACATAGCTCAAAAGCGACAAAAGTTATTGAAGTTCTGTAAACGTCATCTTTTCTTACTATCAAGCTCTTTCCATAAATGCGAGCTCCCAAAAAGTGGTAGGTCCACTTTAAAGCAAGAGCTAGATCTAAATTGGAGAGCAAGATCTAGTACGTGAACTTTAACAAGAAGGCAAGCATACTGGAAGCTAAAGTGACAGCATAGTTTAGTTCAAAGGTTCCACCTTTTTTATCTTACAGATTTGGAATCTGATTTTACTGCCAATCATTCAGAAAATGTCTGATCTTTTCGGAATTATATCCAGAGAGGTTAAGATTTGCTTCAAGTTCTGGAGAAATTCGACCTTATGTCGTCTTTTGAGAATATAACTATGTTGTTGCGATTAGCGCTCGCCCTTCAAGAATCATCAGCCAATGGTTAAAGGGCTTTTAAATGCTTGAAAAGAATAAAAACATACTCGAGAAGTAGCTACAATGTCCAAGGATCAACTTTCGAACCTTGCTTCGAACATTTCGATTAATAGAGAAACTGCAGATAGCTGATTTGAGAGATTTACAAATGCCAAAGATCCGAAACATCTTTAAGTAGTGGGATCTATGACACTTTGAATAAATGTCATACCTTCTGTTTTAGTTCAGTTCTAATGTCCTCATGTTATGTTAAATTCTCGCCCCCCCCCCCTCCTATAAATTTTGTAGCAGAATTTGCTGTGACGCAGTAGAAAATAACTCAAGACAGAGACAGAGTTTCAACGTTGCAATTATAAGATGACCGAAATTCTAACTTTACAGAGCTAGTATTAATAGAGTTTTACATATCGTGTGATTTACGGCGTAGTTACAATTTATACGTGCACAAGTAAGCTAACAGAAAGTTCTTAGATTTGTCACGAGTATTTATTGACGTACATCGATAGAATATACAGAAAGTTTATAACGTTCAAAATAACATAAATAGAGTTTACATAAGGTACTTTATTGTTGTTGAAGCTGTTCCTACTACAATTTTCTTATCTACGTCAATGCCTCTGAATAAAAATGTTCTGTTGTAGATACCGTTACGTTGCCGAACTCTGAAAGACTCCATCTTCCGACAGCCGTTCGTTTCATTTGGGAAGTACGTACTTTAACTTTGAAATTACCTTCCAATGTTTCTACAAAACTATATTATTCTGTTTTCTATGAAGAAATTTTCTTTCAAATTACTACAACACAATAAAAAGGACAACAATATGTTTAAATGAATTTTTTAATCAATATCAATATTTCATCCTGCCTGTAATTTTTGTTGTGTTGCAGTGTTTCTGCCTTTTAGTTTTATTATCGTTTTTCACCGCAAGGATCCAACAAGCGTCACTTGGTATAGTTGTTTGTTCCTTGTTAATATATTATAATTCACACAGCTCATTAACAAGGATAGAAATAGCAAGTTTGAGGCATACTACAAATTTTACAATTGCCTTTTTATATTGTAGATTGACTCCTTGGAGAATGTCAGCCCTTCAATAATAAGCAACTCAGGTGTTTTGAACTTAAACTCAACTGATGTCGGCTGGGAACTTGTAATGCAGAACTGGCTTTTCAAACAACCGCAAGCTGATAGAGACACCTTATCTCGTCTTTGCATGAGGTATATTCAACCAACACTGGACTTTCTTGTCAACGAAAAAATCAATCTTTCGGGAGGAAAGCACAAGAAAGCTGTTATCAGCTATAACCACACCCACGGACAACTACAGCATGTTACTAGTTTGCCTGATATGGTCATGGTCAAGAATCTTTTCTCTATTTTCGAGGTAAAGCTTTATTCAGTAATACTTGTTCAGAAGGTGCATTAGAATGGCTAATAAATTCCAGCATAAACTAGCACGTTTGTGGTTGTTTTAGCCAGCAAACATCTCGAATGTATTTTGGACTAATTTGTCTCAGGAACTAACTTCAGTACAAAGATGCCTACTGTCTACCAAATGCGTCATTGTTTTTTCTCCGTTTCTTCTTCATTGTTTATTCCTGTTTACCTAACATACACCACTCAGCTAAAATTTATAAGGTTGTGACTAGGCTAGGCTATCGTCACACGTTGCTTACAATTTCTACAACAGACTAGGGTGTTGTGGTTTCATAGGCTAATCCCTAATAGGGCTAAAACGTTAGCCCTCTGCACCGTTTATAAGCTAATTTGCATTAGCTTGTAAGATACTGCAATATCACTGGTAAGATTCTGCTATACCGCTAGTCAGATACTGATATACCGCTAGTAAGATCCTGCTATACCGCCAGTAAGATACTGCCATACCGCTAGTAAGATACTGCCATACCGCTAGTAAGATACTGCTAAACCGCCAGTAAGATACTGCCATACCGCTAGTAAGATACTGCTATACCGCTGGTTAGATCCTGCTATACCGCTAATCAGATACTGATATACTACTAGTAAAATACTGATATACCGCTAGTAAGATACTGCTAAACCGCCAGTAAGATACTGCCATACTGCTTGTAAGATACTGTCATACCGCTAATCAGATACTGATATACTACTAGTAAAATACTGATATACCGCTAGTAAGATACTGCTAAACCGCCAGTAAGATACTGCCATACTGCTTGTAAGATACTGTCATACCGCTAATCAGATACTACTATACTAACCTGAAATGAATAATAGACCTCCTTGCTGATGTAGCAATTGGACGTGCCAACCAATAAATATATTGATCTGGTTTAATTATGATTTTCGTTTCTAACTACTCTAACAGCAATTAAACAACTCTTTTTTATCAACTTTTATATATTCATAACATTTATAGTTGTTCTTATTTTGCTGATTATTTCTCCGAAAACAGGCGCTGATATCAAATGCTCAAGACCCTATCACTGAAAATTATGAAAACTACTTCAATTTTTCGGCCTTCTGGGCCTTTGGTGGTAACTTGGTAATAGATCATAGAGACCATTATAGTAGTTGGTGGAGAGAAAAATGGTCAGAGTTTATCGTTTTTCCAAAGCAAGTATCGGTAAGTCTTAAGGAAATATTTTCTATAATTTTTGCTTTGTTGTTTCAGGGTTAAATGCCATTGAATACGTAAAATATGAGTTGTAGGGTATGGTTTTTAGAGTTTTGGGGTGTTTCGATTCGGATAAATGACCTAGAACGGTCGCTGAAGCTAAAGGGTTCCATTACATAGGGCATAAGGCGTCCATGATACAAAAGACAGTCATGAACAAGGAAACGAAGCAGAGGGCGTGTGAAATATTACTTAGGGACAGGTGACAGTGTTTGAAGGGGGTAGCAGGGGTTGTAAGAGGGATCAGGTCTTACATCTTCTTTGTTTAACGTGCGAAGGCACGGAGACAGTAACAGACATTGTATGTGATGTTGATCATGCTAGTGACTAAAGAATTTACAGATAACAACAACTTAAATACAGATATCTAAAGGAAGTAATGACAGAGTTGGCAAAAGGGAGAAGGAAAAGGAGAAAGTTCATACATTAGGATTAATATGATAAGGAAGCTGTAAATGCTGTACGTGCAGACGCGCATTCCTACTACAGGGGTAGGGGTAGGGGGTACACATTTGTAATATAGCATTTAGAAACCAGTATGTAGTGACAAACAATTTTTTCTATGGATTGCTCTCGGAACTCCATTATATGCTTGCTATCCTTTTTGGGCTTCTAGTATCGATTTATCCTATCTCACTTATGGTTTAATAGTTCTACTATGCTATAGCTTTATTTCAACCACTTGATTAAATAAATTCATGTTATTAACATTGATTCTTTGTATTTCGTAAATTGTGATAAGCGTTTTATTCTAGATTTATGTGTATTTTAAGGGTGTTTACTGGTTTTTTAAATTCAATTTTAGTTGGTTTTTTAAATTTATCTTTCTCCTATTTTTCTTAGCTCTGGGAGTGCCAAGTTCATCCCGAGACCCATGAATTCGTTCATGTGTCCGAAATTCTGCCTTCCTACTCCGGTCAACCAAATGCGGTATTTCCTCCGGATGCTCATGTTGTCACCCTTCAAAATATGGTAAGAGAATTTAACATGGACACTTCTTCCTGGCATTTTTTAATGATTTTTAAAAGGTCCCACGCTTACCAGCAGAATTAATTATTACAAAGTCTCTTTAAAACGTTCTTACATATTGTCTATATACCAAATAGGAACCAAATCCTATCAATACAAATTAATTCTAATTATGTCCGTTCTTTTGAAAGGGCCCCACTGAGGCCTAAGAATTTGGGGTAAAAGTAGCATTTTGCTCGTCACTGGTGGGGCAAGTCGTACAACCCGGATGGGGCGATTCCCTCACCACTAAGTATGTTCAAAAATGCCCTGCTGACTTCCCTTTCAAAAATGTGCAGGAAGAAAACAATTGAATACGTACATATAAAAGACCGTCCTTGTGCTATCTGAACTGATTTTAGTAGAAGAGACGGATATTTAGGAAATGATGTGTTGTTGCTAATAATTACTTTGTGAACTATGACATCCAACGTCGCTTGCTACTTCGCGTCTTCTTATTTAATGTGCAGGTAACACGGAGCAAGAGAGAGACGATGTGTGTCCATAGTTAGTGTGTCGTAGAACTGACTTTTCTGACTGATCAAACAGTTGTTACACATAATTATATACATAGAGGAAAATTGATGAGACGAGTAATGATAGGAAGTAGTGGAGCGAGAAGACGAGGTGAGAGAACATGAGAGGGTGCTAGTGGAGAGGAAAAACACTCAAGCGGAGAGAGAGGAAGGGCCTAAAAATAAGAATGGAAGTTCACTATAGATATATTTCTGATTTTTTATCTGATCTGTGCAGTATTTTATCAGGAAATACAGCAGTCTATAAAACACTTGACCATGCTTTGTTTTTCAGGTACTTTCTCATTTGGTTGGAGCTCTAGCCGAATCCGGAAAACCTACCTTGCTGATTGGACCAGCTGGGTGTGGCAAGTCGCACATTATCAAAGAGCGATTACTGAATAATTCTTCAGATATGGCCGAAGTACAGTCTCTTTTTATCAACTCGAATAAATTCATAACATCGACAACGCTATGGCAAAGATTGGATGAGTTTTTAGAGTGGAAGCACACAAGGACATACGTACCAAAAGGAAACAAGAAATTGATCTGCCTTATAGACGATCTTAATCACAGCAATGTAAGTAATTTGATGGTGTTAAATGTGGCCTGAAGCAAAAGTTGTTAATGATGCCAATAAATTGCACTGTTGAATGATAAAAATTTCAGTTAAAAGCAGTCTGTTCCCTATTATATTCTGTTGCAATAGAATTCATGCATCATGGACTCAAGGTAACATCTACACAACCAATAAGCAATGCAATACATTTCTAGAGCATTTGTGTTTAAAACATTTGGTTGTAATAGGCTCTCTGATGCGTGAAATGTGTGGCCACGAAAATAGCAAAGAGGACACTAGGGGACAGACTGCCTTTAAGTTTGATAGGAATTTAAATGTCTGTTGTTTCGATTCTCCAAAAATTTGGCTAAACAATTGTCTAGGATCCTAGGAATCCTTTCCAATACTTTACGCACCTCTGATATTGATACAATATTGATTCTTGAGCTTCACATTTTTTTCTTTCCAGAGAAGTGCATTCGGAAGCCAATCCGCGTGTGAAATGATGCGACAGATTCTGGACCAGAGGGGGTCATTCTATTATAATGATTGGAAATGGCGGGAAGTACAGGACGTCACCTATCTTGCAACGTACAATCCATGGACCACTATGTCCACACCACTTCTCAGCAAGCGACTGACCAGCAAATGGGTTGTTATTCATCTGCCGTTTCCAAGGTAAGTGCCAATGAGGGAATGCTGAACTAAAGTGAACCTTCATATAACGGACACTTTTAGGGCGGACATTCACTGACCGTCCTTGGGAGGTGTCTACTTTTGCATCGCGAAGATCTGGGACATGATTTAAGTGTCCGAATAAGGAAAGTGTAAGCTGTTGGGAATGTCCGTTAGTGGAGGTTTCAGTGTATTTATTTATCCATTTTTTTACTTTTTGGTAAAATTTGTCCTCATTTGTCTTATCAATATTGTAAAAATTTGTGAATTTTCAGGTGATATTTGGGCAAACATTTTTGAAGTCCTGGGTTACTTAACTGAAAAATCCCTTAAAATGGAGAAGTTTTAAGATAATTGATGTTGTCTACGTTTTACTTCTTCCTGTTTCTTATTGCTATTTATTTTTTCTTTAAAAATAAATATGAACAATTTAGTGACTTATGGTGCTTATGGATAGAAAAACAAAACAAAGAAAACGTTCCAGTACTTTAAATTTAGGAAATCACTTTCTCTATCTTTTCTTAATGGAGAAATAGAAATAAAATTGTTAAAACTGTAAATTTTGTACATTTTCTCTACGAACACAATACTTATCAAGCACCAACAAACGGGATCTTTGATCAACTTTAAAAACCGATTTTAGAAACTTCATGTTAGCTGCTGGCCATTGCATTGTGGAGTGTTTTCTAAAAAATTGGTATATGCTTCCCTTCAAGAAATAATCATAGAAAAAATCAGTAATATCAATATAATTGTATATTTTCATTTCAGATAGCAATTACTCATTAATGATCATTATTATTCCTTATTATTCATTATTATTCATTATTATGTATTAAGAGTAGATATCATCCGTCATGATTATTGGTGACATGAAAGCTGTTTCGATACAGTAAAAGCTAAGACATTAAGAAGATCAGAGCCCATATAAAGATTGAACAATAAATTCCAAAACAATAAATAAGTCGTTTCATTAGATAAGATGTT
>WUAR02028570.1:0-10182 GCA_015164055.2 Chrysaora achlyos
GCTTGATGCCTTATTTCCTTTAGACAAGACACTGGCATTGGTAATACATAGGTCTTTGAGGGTTTAACTTTCATGTTCAACAGCTATTCAATTAGTAAACATGAACATGTTTTGTTGATGCTAACATCTTCATATAGCTAGGGTAGAATTTGTCATAGTGAGAAAAAATCATCCATTGGCAAATTCATGGACTTCATTGTTGTGCTACATTTTTTCTTAACGACTACCACGCCCTTTCCACTAGATGACCACACCCCATAATGAGGAAGGTTTTCTTTTCATTCATACTTGACCGGAGGAAGGTTTACCATTTTTCTGGACTCTGCCAAAAGGTATTGGTATTTCATATTTGCAGTTGAATTGGTATGCCCTTGCGCAGGACATAAAACAAACATGGTAGAAAATGCCCATGGGAAATCCGTGAAGTCCGTGAAAAAGTGCAAGTTCACTCATTTAGCTTTGTCTTCAACGTTGGACGTTACTTGCATTTGACTGAAACGTTTGCAAGCCCGCTACTTGGCCTAAATTTATTCAAGGTATCTTGAGTTTAGCGTTTCCTCCAGCAAGGTTTGTTGAAATTTCAAGCTTTCACAGAAATGTTCAACTTTGTTTTCAAGCATATCACCAGAAGAATGGCTTGGAATAAATTCGGTTTGCTTGCATGTTTAATATATTGCCTTTGTTTGCATGTTTATTCTCGAATTTCTAGAAACATGGATAAATTGTAGATTAATATTTAGAAGTAAAAAGTTTAACTTCTGCACCCGGAAGGCAATTAATTTCTCGACAATTACTAGGCCCATATGTCAAAAAACATTTGGCTTACTTTTGGCAATAGCTAATCTACCGGTTTACAAAATGAATCCCGTGCTGAAAATAAAAATCTACAACGCTGTACAGTCAAGCAGTCATACCACTTTCAAACGTTATATTTAAAGACGCTGAATTTATCCTCCAAGCTTCTTTCACGTTTGCCAAAAAATAGCTCGCTTATTTGCTTACGTCATATCGTTAAAAATTGGCTCTTATGACGTAATATGAAGCCTGGTTTGGGTAAACATATCAATTTCTGCATACATGATCGAGTTGGCTTTTCTGCTCAGATTTGTTAGCACAAGGTTCTGCTCTTGTCTCTTTTACTTGACAAATAACAGAGAATTTATAAGGGCAAAGGTACACTATATAACTGTACTTAGTTTAGTAATTTAGCTCAGTCTTCAAGTGTAATAATGCTTCGGAGCAACTGCCTCTAACATGTACTTTATATGCATTTACGGGGATAGCCAAGTAGTAAGCGTGCTCTACCCTAGATGCCAAGGTTGTGATTTCGAGCCCAAGCCCAAACTTATTGTTATTAAGAGTAAGGAGAGAAATGGCCAGCTCTTTGTAATTTAAGGCGGTTGACAAAGTGGAATTATGTGGTGTGGTAACATCAAGAGGAAGGACTAGGGTCACACTGCCTAGATAAGCTCTACTAAAAATACTTTTTAAAGATAGCAAGCGCATTACCAATCAACATCAACGTTAACATCAACCTCTCATGTTTGTAACAAAATGATAACAAATCACTATCGAGAACGATACTACATAGGGGTGCAAATCCAAGATATCCAAGAGGGGAACTAATCTACCAACTTTAGCCCCACATAGAAAGTTATTTAACAATTTGTAAGCATCTGTTTTGAACCTAGTGTATACACCACTGCAACTAACGACCTCGTTTTGGAAATATTTAAAATGTCTCTATGCATTATTTTTGACCTCGGATTCGGATTTAACACCCCAAAGTTAGACTAGGTGCTAATTTTTGTACTCCTAGTCTTCTTGGTTTTTATTCTATCGCGAACAAAAGTTTGCAAATATATAAGGGACTTGACTGTGGCTAATGACTGAGGGGAAAAAGCTTTAGACCAACAATTTTCCCCGTCAAATGTCTAATAAATTTTCAAACTTTCTATCTTCATAAATTCAAGAATAGACGCTAAGGAATATGAAAATTTTAATCACCATTAACGTTTTGGTGGTGAGTCCGAATCTGGTGTCATAAATGATATTGGATGACATTTCAAAATATTTCCAAAGCGAGTTCATTGTTGAAGTGATTTTTCATTTTTTCTAAGAGGTTTTAAGCCAATGTCTATGCCTTTTTTTCTATAGAAATGAAGCTGATTTTAACATTCTACGCAATCCAGTGCGTAGTTTTGTGCTCTGCATTTTGGTGGCCTTTTTCATCGAACGAAGAAGAACCGGCTGAAAAATCCGTGACATCTTTGCAAGGTGCATTTGCGCCATTTGAAGTCACAGAAGTCGAGACGAAGTTTTTGTCAGAAGCTGCTCATTACCTTGGAAATTTGCCGAAACTGGATCAATGTAATTTATTGGTTGGTAACTGTTAATTAGTCATCTTGTGTGTGTTTTGGCAGACACGTTTTTTTATACGTCTGCTAATGATACCAGTCCCAACAGCAGCAGTAGTAGTAGCAGCAGTAGTACCAGTAACAAAAGTAGCAGCAGCAGCAGTAGTAGCAGCAGCAGAAGTAGCAGCAGCAGTAGTAGCAGCAGCAGAAGTAGCAGCAGCAGTAGTAGTAGCAGCAGTAGCAGCAGCAGTAGTACCAGTAACAGAAGTAGCAGCAGCAGCAGTAGTAGTAGCAGCAGTAGCAGCAGCAGCAGTAGTAGTAGCAGCAGTAGTAGCAGCAGTAGTACCAGTAACAGAAGTAGCAGCAGCAGAAGTAGCAGCAGCAGTAGTAGCAGCAGCAGAAGTAGCAGCAGCAGTAGTAGCAGCAGCAGTAGTAGTAGCAGTAGTAGTAGCAGCAGTAGTAGCAGCAGTAGTACCAGTAACAGAAGTAGCAGCAGCAGTAGTAGTAGCAGCAGTAGTAGCAGCAGTAGTACCAGTAACAGAAGTAGCAGCAGCAGTAGTAGTAGCAGAAGTAATAGCAACAGCTGCATCAGTAGTAGCAGCAGTAGTACCAGTAGAGCAAAACAGTAGCAGAAGCAGTAGCAGCAGTAGCATTAGTAGTAATAGTAGTAATTTTATTTAGTAAGAATGAATATCTTGCAATGATATCTTGCACATTTCATTTCATTTCAGTAAATTGGGCTTACTGTTTTATAGAAAAACTCTACATCAAACAAGCTGTGAACGAAGTCCCAGTTTGAATAACCTTGTTTAAATTTCATATATTGAGTTGAATTAAGATGGTAGCTGCAAAACTCCAACTGGGACTTATCTAAGAAGTCTAGATTTTAACCATGATTAGAAAGCGAAAATGGTCAAGTGGTTTGTGGGTTCGATTCACATCCATGTCAAACTCGCCGTGAAAGAGTAAGAAGGGTCGCCAGCTCCCTGTAATTTCAGGCAAACAGCAAACGGGATCACGAGTTGTGGTCATATCGAGAGAAAGGTCTGGGGTCGAATTGCTTGATTAGCCTAGTGCTTTCCAGTGGTGCCCCTGTGCTCAGCACAGAAACCCATCCCTTACGAAAATAGCAAGCGTATGTGCCTATCAATATATCAATCAATCAATCAATCAAACCTATTCTCATAAATTATAATTGTTATAAATTGTAGCTAGACTTGCAAGGGTTGTTTATCCTACACTAGAAAGCAGAAAGGCGGTCGTGGGTGTGTCCCAGATTTCTAGATTTGATCTCAGTGGTGTACCTTTTGGTCTACAACGGTTCAGGTTAGAAAAGGATGACTTTTACATATCCCTTAAGGGCAACACTCTCGCAATTGATTATTGTATTGATTAAATAAAAAATTATGAATAACGACAGACCTTTAGCACAAATGTACTATGCAACTTTTGGTCTACAACGGTTCAGGTTAGAAAAGGATGACTTTTACATATCCCTTAAGGGCAACACTCTCGCAATTGATTATTGTATTGATTAAATAAAAAATTATGAATAACGACAGACCTTTAGCACAAATGTACTATGCAACTCTCGATGTATACAGGCTCGACGTCAGATTTATATAGAAGGGGGCGGGGTACCTTTTCTCGTGGTCTCACTTTGAGAAGTATTCTGTTATCACAGATTCACACGAGCTACATAGATAGAACCAACCAGCATTACTTGTTCAACAGCAGAAGTAGCAGCCCTAACTATATTCAATTTTCTAGATTATTAATCGACTTAGAAGCTCTTGTAAAAAAATGACTGAGGTGGATGTCTCAAAGCTAAGTGTCAATCTTCTAAATTGCCAAAGTGTTGTCGAAGGGCTACGTAGATAGAACCAACCAGCATTACTTGTTCAACAACAGAAATAGGAGCCCTAACTATATTCAATTTTCTAGATTATTAATCGACTTAGAAGCTCTTGTAAAAAAATGACCGAGGTAGATGTCTCCAAGTTAAGTGTCAATCTTCTAAATTGCCAAAGTGTTGTTGAAGGGAGAAAAGTATTCAAGTGTACAGATGATATGGTAAGTTCTGTTAATCTTATCTTTTCTCTTATTTATAAATTCAAGTGATTTGAAGCTAATAAAAATATACTTTATGATCTAGAATCTCTTTACAGTCTTACTTTCTGCTTTCTGATTTGTGCGACAAAATCTTCTGAATTCTTCGCTTATTTGTCCCCAGACGTTAAGTGCTTGCACCAAAGACATGGATTCTGATACCTGGAATGCCTATCACGTCGTAAGCAACAGAGCACGAGCTGTCTGCTACAGTGTTCGTCAAACAGAATTCAGAATTAAGTCAGAAATAACGATTAACTCTTTGGCAAGTTCTGCTAAAGATAATCTTGCATCTTTGAAGAATCTGTTGGTGAGTGGTTGGCTATTGACTACATTTATTTATACATATTTTTCAAGAAGCTTAAAGCCTGTAGCAATACCTTAAAGCCTAAAGCCAGTCCTTGATTGCTTGATTAAGTGTTTTCTTGATTCATTTTCGCAGACCATGATCAATGATCACCTGGTCTTGTGTTATGATAGATTAATAGTTATATACCTTTTTTAAAAGAAAGGACGAGAAGATTTGAGCAACAAAACCTCATTGCTCTAGGCTTTTAGCAAATCCTTAAAGCCAGTCCTTGATTGATTAACTGTTTGCTTGATTAAGTGTTTTCTTGATTCATGTTTGCAGACCATGATCAATGATCACCTGGTCTTGCGTTACGAAAGACTAATAGCTGTCTACCTTCTATAAAAGGAAGGACAGATTTGAGCAACAAAACCTCATTTCCTGTAGGCTTTTAGCAAATTCTTAAAGCCAGTCCTTGATTGCTTGATTTACTGTTTGCTTGATTTACTGGTTGCTTGATTCATGTTTGCAGACCTTGATTAATGATCACCTGGTCTTGCGTTATGATAGACTAATAGCTGTCTACCTTCTATAAAAGGAAGGACAGATTTGAGCAACAAAACCTCATTTCTTGTAGGCTTTTAGCAAATTCTTAAAGCCAATCCTTGATTGCTTGATTTACTGTTTGCTTGATTTACTGGTTGCTTGATTCATGTTTGCAGACCTTGATTAATGATCACCTGGTCTTGCACTATGATAGACTAATAGCTGTCTACCTTCTATAAAAGGAAGGACAGATTTGAGCAACAAAACCTCATTTCCTGTAGGCCATTAGCAAATTCTTAAAGCCAATCCTTGATTGCTTGATTAACTGTTTGCTTGATTCATGTTTGCAAACCATGATCAATGATCACCTGGTCTTGCGTTATAATAGACTAATAGCTGTCTACCTTCTAAAAAAGAAAGGACAGATTTGAGCAACAAAACCTCATTTCCTGTAGGCCATTAGCAAATTCTTAAAGCCAATCCTTGATTGCTTGATTAACTGTTTGCTTGATTCATGTTTGCAAACCATGATCAATGATCACCTGGTCTTGCGTTATGATAGACTAATAGCTGTCTACCTTCAATAAAAGAAAGGACAGATTTGAGCAACAAAACCTCATTTTCTGTAGGCTTTTAGCAAATTCTAAAAGCCAATCCTTGATTGCTTGATTAACTGTTTGCTTGATTCATGTTTGCAGACCTTGATTAATGATCACCTGGTCTGGCATTATGATATACTAATAGTTATATACCTTCTATAAAAGGAAGGACAAGAAGAGTTGAGCAACAAAACTTCAGAAACCTTGACTCAGGTAATAGATGGAAATGATAAAGTTGTCAAAGTGCAAACTGAGCTGAATGCCCAGCAACAAACGCTGAAGAATGCCATATCTGACAATATCAACAGTCTGTCACGTGAGAAGAAGTTGATCTCGTCAAGACAAGACATGATGATGAAGCACAGCAAAGAAGTCAAAAATGATCTAGGTATCGCATATTGATATTTTTTAGATTGTAGTAGAGATTTGTCAGGGACATAGGAACAGGGGTGAAGTGGGGCATGTACCCCCTAGATTTTGCAATCAGTGAAAGGTGCTTTTTTGTTAACTAAGTGCCCCTTAAGTCAAATATTTGCAATATATAAATTGAGCCATGACAATGTGAAGGAAAGGCTGATGACGTCAAAATGGAAGGAATTAAATTTGCAAGAATGCACTGGCATTTAGCAATAATGAATATTTAAAGAAAGTCGAGAAAAGATTCCTGTTCTTTGAGTAGAGAAAATTTACTAACGTTTTGGGTTTGACCCTTTATCGAAGAGTCATAATAGAAACCTGCTTAAAACATCACATACCTTAGTATGAGTAATAATTTTACCATATCTTCAGAATCAAGAGCTGGATAAGCTTAAAGTTAAAGGTAATCACGAAAGCCTTTGCCCATTAGTATCATCCACCACTTTAAAATGTCTAATTCTCGCAGGCCCCTATTTTGCATTATTCTTTGGCCTGTGACTTAAACAGGTCCCTTCTATGATGTGATCAATTTCTTCTTTCACATAGCCGTAACTCGAAAAAGAAAGAAGATATCAAATGTTGTAGTGCCACCCTTCCCTACTACTGAAGCTCTTTCCGTGTTTGGGAACTACCAGAAATGTGTCGCTCCAACATAGGAAAATTTTATATTTCATTCATCAATTCGTTCGTTTACATTTTTGAATAGCCAATAAACGTGCAGTTGTATGACCTCGTGATAAAACCCTTGTAGGTTAATTGGCTGACATTAAAATGTTAACAAAGTCACAGCTCGGTGAAATACAAAATTTGCATTTTCTTGCTGGTTCACTATAATAAGGAGTGTCTTCTACATTTTCAGTCAGCCTTGCCAGTGAAATAAAGCGTCACCATGTTGCCAGAAAAGATCAAGACAAGGAATTGCTAGGCCATGTTGAGGCTATTCAACTAAGAGCTAAAGATGTACTCGAGAAATTAGGTAAGAGGTATAATATTTTACATTATCTGCTCTTGTTGGTCCCTGTGAATTTTATGATTGTTCCAAATGGCTAAAGGAGTGGTTGTTTTAGATAGATGCTTCCCTTCAAGCTAAAGGCTGCGGAAAGAGTAGCTAATTAAGAAGTAGTAAAAAGAAGCAGCTGCAGAAATAGATGTAGCAGCAGTAGTTCTAGCTAGAAGCTTCCCTTCAAGCTGTATGGAAGAGTAATTTACCTGAGCTTTCTTGCCTTAAATTAAAAAAAAAACAACAAGGATTGTACAAGTGCTAAATATTTCAAGAAAAAGGAATCAGACTTCATAATGTGGGCAGAAAAGCTTTACGTTGTTTGGCTATTTAAATGTAAACAAATGAATTGGTGTGAAGTAAAAAATTTGTCTACTGTGTGTTTTGACTGACTGCTGAAAGAAAGAATACAAGGAAAGAGAGGGAGAGGCAGACCAAGGCAGTCATGGCTAAAGAAAATTACAAATTGGATTGGCAAATTCTATGCAGAGTACGAACTGAGGACAATGGAGACATCAAGCAGCCAACCGTCCCGAGAAGATGGCACATGATGATGATGATGATGATGTGTTTCGACTGTAGGTTGGGTATATCGAGGCCATTTTCACGTTTCTTTGTATTTTAGATTTAGCAGTTAGCAGCATGGATAGTCACTATGATCGCATAGAACAGCGTCATGGCAAGATCATTGAAAATGTTCAGGATATTCAAAAAGCAATCAACTTTATCAGTGAGGTAAACATTTTTATAAATATTTTTATTTCATGTTATTTTTATTCCTATAACTCTACACAGACGGGTTTCCCCTGCTAAACAAGCTGAGCAGTTCTTGGTCACAACTGACTTTCACTCGATGGGCATTTTTTTACTTACTTTCTTTATAGATATAGATTATAGAGCAGCTAGTCAGCTAATTTACACGTTTTGAGCTATATGACTTTTTGAATTTTAACATACTAGTACGAGAGTATAAGAGCAAGGAAAAACCACTATACTAAGCGACGTTTGCGACGAAGAACGATAATAAAATAACCCTTAAGAAGTCCTGCATAGCAGGACGAAATATTGATAAAAATTAATTTTTAAACTCCTTACTGTCGTTTTTGTTGCATTGCGGTTTTCCAGCCTTTTTATTCTAGTAAGAGAAAACGATATTAATACAATTTTACACAACAACACTACAGAAAATACAGGAATTATAGTTAGTCTGAAAAGAGCAGATGATTGATCAGATAAAGAACCAAAAATAAGACTAAGAATTAAAGTTAAAATCAACGAATTATGAAAGAGAGAATTGCTTTGTTTAATATAATAAAGCCAATATTAGGCTGCATGAAGCCTACAATTGCATGAACTCATCTCCCTGTGATTGGTTTGAGGTTTTTGGTCCCTTCAGAAATAAAGTTCCAAAATCTACTTACTCTGTAAGTTAAGGTATCACGACCATGGCCTATTATACGATAGAGATTTAATGAACGCAAGTTAACCACTTAATTGATATTTGTTAATTTGATAGCACCACAGCACTGAAGTTCAATCCTTTCCATAACTAACAACCCATTAGAAAGCTCAAATATGCAAAGATCAACATTCCCACTCGTTTAGGCAAAACAGGAATCATCCATGAATAACAATTTAATTTTCTTTATCCAACTAGGCAATTATTAGTTTTGAAGACACCTTTCACGACCATATGAAATGGATCAACGATACAGTTGGTGGCACACGTGACAAATTATCGGTCATCTCGGTATTGCTTGGTCACATTATACACTTCTTTATCTTGATTTTTGCCATGATATTCGCTGGTTCACCTGTGCTGTCCAGAAGCATGCTTTTGGTGCTGCTGCCGCTGAACTGCATTTTTGCCTTGCAAAATAAGCGACATTTCACGCACAAAGAAATTGCAATAATAGTTGCTTTAACGTATCCAGGTAATCTTTGTTGCTATCTTTTGAATTTCTCGATAAATAAACAACTATTTTCATATATCTTTTTTTACATTTAAAGACATATATCTCATCGCATATACAAATTCCGTATACAGTAGTAGTAGTAGAAGTCGTTGTAGCAGCAGTGGCAGCAACAGTATAAGAAATAGCAGCAGTAGTAGCAGCAGTAGTAGAGGTAGCAGCATTAGTACCAGTAACAGAAGTAGCAGCAACAGTAGTAGAAATAGTAGTATTAGTAACAGCAGCAGCAGTAGTAGCAGTATTAGAAGTAGCAGCAGCAGTAGCAGCAGTAGCAAAGGAAGCAACAGTAGTACCAGTAGCAGAAGACGCAGCAGCAGTAGTAGTAGCAGCAGTAGTAGAAGCAGTAATAGCAGAAGCAGCAGCAACAGCAGCAGCAGCAGGTAGCAGCAGCTGCAGTAGCATTAGCAGCAGTAGTAGTAATTTTATTAAGTAAGAGGGAATATCTTGCAATGACATTTCATTTTGTTTCAGTAAATTGGGCCTACTGTTTTATGAAAAAACTCTACATTAAACATGCACAGAAAGTATTCGCCTTGAAAGGAACAGTAAACACATTAAAACAGTTCTTTTCAAAGATTTCTGCGAGATTTGACCAAAATAAAGGGAAAAGCCCTATGACTGAAGACGATGCAAAAGGTTGCGAAGATCTCAACTTAACTGCTGAAGAAGACGATGGTGAGTTAACATATTCTTAAATTATTCTTAATTATTAAGAAAATTTGTATTCTTAAACTTTAATTTCAGAAAATTTTATATTATTAACTATTCATCGTTGGCCTTCACAGTGAAATACGTCGAACAACGGTTCGTGTAACTGACGGACTGGAGAAATGATAATGAGGCCGCCTTGAATAGATAAGATTTTTCTAGAAGATAGTGAATCGTAGATTGA
>WUAR02028681.1:0-10182 GCA_015164055.2 Chrysaora achlyos
GCGTGGATGAGGATACCCTGGCTGATCGCTTCATCGCACGCGTAGACCGCTTGGCCGAGCAAACCCAAATTCCCTCTGGCCTTACGGACCTGCAGGAGGTGCATTTCCCGAAGATCGCAAGGGACGCCCTGGCTGAGGCCCGAACGTCCTACGCGGTACCGCGCAAGATGCACCGCAGGGATGTCGAAGCGATCCTCTCCTCGGCCATGCTCGGCAAGGGAAGCGCCGTGATGGCCTGACGCCGCAACGTGCCGGGCTACTGGCCCGGCGCGGTGCCGCCACCAGCGTGACCCGAGAATTTCTTAGGCCTATAAAAGGAGTACCAATATGATCGATCTAGCAAAATACACTAAGGTGGGCGGAGATTTGGACGCAAAGAAGCTCCTCTTCACCTTTGCCCAGTACGGCTTCCGCAAGACATCCATGCAGGATATAGGCCGGGCCGCGGGTGTATCGAGACAGTCCGTCTACAACAGGTTCGGATCGAAGGACGCAGCGTACGCCTGGGCGATCAACGCCTATCTCGCGGATATGTATAGTCGGATCTTCGCCGCCTTGGGCGACGACGAGGCCCCGCCCCTGCAAACGCTTCAACGGGTGTTCGATATCTTCGTGGGCGAGGCGATCGACGTTGTTCGTCTCCCTCATGGAACAGAGGTCTTCGATGAAGCCCTTGAAGCCACACACAGCTCCGAAGAGGATTGGCCGCTCCGCTTTCGAACGCGCCTCGGCCAGTTCCTCCACCGCCATAGGTACGCGGCGTCCTCCGCAGAGGGTGTGGACAAGGCCTTCGTCCTCATCTCAGCAGCAAAGGGTATCCTCCTGGAGGAGTCCTCCAAGGATCAGTTCCGTGTTGATATGAAGCGGATCTTGGAAACCGTCCTTGTCAGCAAGTAGCCCACCTGAATGATCAGGCTGTCGGATACCTGTTCAGCCCCTGCTTTAGTGGACTTGCTTCCAACTCTGGCCGTCCCACTCCCAGAGATCATCGAGCCGCTGGCCCTCGGCAATGCCTCCATAGAGCACCACCCGGCTCCGCCTGCGGTCATAGGCCATCGCGTGTACGTTGCGAGCCGGAGGGCCTACTGCACTCGATAGATGCCACTGCCCTCCCTCTCGTAGCCACGTCTCGCCACTGACACTCCTGCCAACGAGCCCGCCGAAGAGCACCACCTGGTCTAGTCCATGGGCGCAGGCGTGCCGCGCGGCTCCGCGCGACGTAGGAGACGGCCCCTCAGACTCACTCCAGCGCTGCCCGTCCCACTCCCACGTGTCGCTAAGCTGGCCGCTGGCAGCCCAGCCCCCGACAAGGATCACACGCTCTGCGGCCTCGTCGTAGCAGAGGCGGTGCGTGCTGCGCGGGGCAGGCCCGGCCTCAGAAAGCCTGCTCCATGCAGCCCCGTCCCAGGCCCAGGTGTCGTGGGGATAGGTATCCTCGGCATTCTGGCCACCAAAGAGGACAACCTGCCCCGTAGAAGGCATAAAGGCCATCGCATGATGATCACGCACCCCTGGCCCTGGCGCTCCTGCCGCGAGTTCGTGCCATTGCTGGCCGTCCCACTCCCAGGTATCGGCAAAGCTCTCGTCTCGGCTTTTGATGCCCCCGTAGAGGACGAGCCGGTCTCGCTGGCGGTCGTAAGCCAGCCCGGTGTGCAAGCGCGGCGGCGGGCCATCCGCCGAGAGCACATGCCAGGCTGCGCCGTCCCATCCCCAGAGCGTGTTCGAGGGTGCTCGTTCGGGGTCTGAGCCGCCGAAGAGCACAACCATTCCGAGGCCGTCGTGATAGGTCATCACATGAGAGGCCAGCGGTGGAGGCCGCTCGGCGAGGCCCTCGCCCTGGAGGGAGTCGCCCTGGAGATGCGGGGCTTGGCCTGCTGAATCGGGGGTGCTCCGGGGCTCGCCGGGCTGACAAGCCCAGAGGGTCAGCAGGCAGGCGAGGAGGGCGCATAGGCAGGGCGTCCCAGCGAGGAGGCGTGGCTCCTTGGTGGGGGCGCGGTGTTTCTCCAGAAAAGGATGCTCGGGGGTTGCCATTCTTTGTTTACTCTCCCTACTCCATGTATGGGGTTTGCGTCTTTAGCTGGGGAAATATAGGAAGGGTAAAGCGAGGAAAAAGGGCGCTTTCCCCACCCCATGGTGAGAACCACGTTGCCTTGCAGATCAACCAAGTATCAAAGGATTTGCTCAAATTCTACAGGGTGGTAGAATGAACATTGTAACCATTCCACATCTAAGTCGTTATTCTACTTAGATACGTTGTAACTCTACCTAACCTGAGGCCCTATCAGCGTTTCCTGATGACCTCCAAAGCCCTGAATGCTGAACGGCAGCGGTGGCTCCCTATACACGAAGCCCTGACGACACTACGGGGGGCGATGCCCCGCTTATCCTCTGTCTGAGGGGTTCAGGCAATCGTATGCAGCAATGTTCAACCTGGAAAAAGCGCTAGCCTCCTGGCGGCGTACCCTGACCTATAACCGGGTCTTTCTGCCGGAGGACCTCGACGAGCTAGAGTGCCATGTGCGCGATCAGGTCGAAGCCCTGGTCAAGCAGGGCATAGCCCAGAAGGAGGCCTTCCGGCGCGCCCTACAGGAGATGGGCGACTACGGGGCGGTGGAGGAGGAATATGGCAAGGTGTACTGGGGCAAACGGCAACGACGGCGCGAACTTCTCGACGAACTAACCTGGAGACTCTCGATGCTCAAGAACTATCTGACGATTGCTTATCGTAACCTTTTGAGGAATAAATCCGCTTCGTTTGTCAACATTTTCGGCCTGTCCATCGCTATCGGATGCGCTATTGTCGTTTTCATCTACCTGGAACGCCATTACTCGATGGACGACTTCCACGAAAACGGTGAGCATATTTTCCTGGTCGAAAACATCATTGCCCGCGACGGAAGCGAACAACTCTGGGGCAACGCGCCCATACCACTTGGGCCAACCATGAAGACCGATATTCCCCAGATCGAACGAGCCGTAAGGATAAGACGCGCGCGTGGTATCGTTCAGTATGAAGACAAGGTGTTCGAGGAAGGGCTCTGGTTTGCCGATGCCGATATCTTGCACATGCTGACCTTTCCCTTAAAGCATGGCCACAACGATGCGCTTACCAACGACAATGCTATCATTCTAAGCGAAGCCCTGGCCATCAAGTATTTCGGCGAAGACAATCCACTAGGGAAACAGGTTACGCTCACGTTCAACGGGCACCTTGAAGCATTTACGGTTCAGGGGGTTGCCGAGAAATTTCCACCCAATGCCAGTTTTCATTTCAGCGTCCTGATCAACTATGAGAAACAGCGGGATCTGGGTGCGGATCTGGATGACTGGGCACAATTCACCGATGCCACGTTCCTCCAACTCAAACACCCCTCCGACATCGACGTGATTGCAGGGCAGATGGATCGGTATCTCGCCCTGCAAAACGCGGCCAGTACAGATTGGCCCATCGCGGCCTTCACGTTCGATAATCTACGTTATTTGTCGCTCCACTCGTCAAGGGTACGGGGGGACATTTCGCGCGGCAGCCTTCCTACCGGGCTTATTACCCTCTCCCTCATTGCTGCTTTCTTGCTCGCGTTGGCGTGCTTCAACTACATGAATGTCTCGGTAGCAGCCGCCGCTCGGCGTCTCAAGGAGATTGGGGTGCGCAAGGTGGTGGGAAGCAACAAGGCGCAACTGATTGGGCAATTTCTGACAGAGAACCTTGTGCTATGCCTTCTGGCTTTAACAGCAGGCGTAGCGCTCGCGCATGTCTTCTTTATACCGGCCTTCAATAGCATGTTTGATATTCTTGGTACAGAAGAACTGCGGATTGGGGTGGGGGATAACGTAAGATTCTGGCTCTTTCTGATCGGGTTGCTCGGCCTTCTAGGGGTGGCGTCGGGAGCGTATCCCGCGTTCTACATGTCCCGTTTTCAACCTATCGCCATCTTCCGAGGCAAACAGAAGCTAGGCGGAGGCAACCTGTTTACGCGGACGTTCCTGACGTTTCAGTTCATCTTGGCCTTCATCACCATGATGGCCGGTGTAATCCTTACGCAAAATGCGAATTATCAGGCGAGCCGAGACTGGGGCTACAATAAAGAGCATATCCTCGTGGTGCCGATGGCACAGGGCGATCAGTTTGAGCGACTGCGGAGTGAGATTGCCGGGCTGCCGACGGTATCAAATGTAGTAGGTTCTCGGGATCACGTGGGATGGTCTCACAGTCGCGCCGTCGTCGATATCAAAGGCGATAACTATGAGGCCGTGCGCCTCGATGTAGGCTTTGGCTATCTCGAAGCGATGGGGCTGCGCTGGCAACAGGGCCGATCCTTTGACGAGCAGTTTGGCGCAGATGCCCAAGCGTCGATCATCATCAACGAGACCTTTGCCCAAACACATGGGTGGACGGAGCCGTTGGGACAACTCGTTCGTGAAGACACGCTGACCTATACCGTCGTCGGGGTTGTCGAAGACTTTCACTACGCCGACTTATGGGGCTCCATCGAACCGGCCTTTTTCCGCATCACCGACGAGGCCAACTTTCGCCACCTCACGATGACTATCCAGGCGGGCACAGGCGCTCAAACCGCTGACGCCGTAGCAGCCATCTGGAAACGGCTCATCCCCGAACAGCCCTACAATGGATTCTTCCATGATACCGCGTTCGACGCCTTCTACCGCGTGAACTCTAACGGCGCAAAGCTCTTTCAATTTGTAGCCCTGATGGCGCTGCTCATCTCATGTATGGGGCTCTTTGGGCTGGCGTCGCAGAACATAGCCCGGCGGCTCAAGGAGATCAGTATTCGCAAAGTGTTGGGCGCTACCGCACTCCATGTCACGGGGCTGATGAATCGCGGCTTTTTGCTGCTGCTGCTCGTTGCCGCCCTGGTTGCAACACCATTGAGCTATGTTATGCTGGATACCTTGTTGGAAGCATTCTATCCCTTCCGCATCCCAATTGGGCTCACACCGTTTCTTATTTCATATGGTTTAGTCCTACTAACAGCCACCCTGACGATCACGTCCCTCATTCACAGAATCGCCGTTTCGAACCCTGCCGATATACTGCGCAACGAATAAAAAGTCGAATGCGATTCAGGGTCAACGTTCAAGGGTTCTCGTAAACAAACGTTGCACCTTGAACGCAACATGCTAACGGAAGAAATCCCAGCTGATGCCGAGCGATGGCAGCAGGGGCAACCAGTCTTCTGAGAATCGGCGTACCGTCAGGCCGCCGCCGGGGGGTGCAGAAACGCTGTAATCATACTGCCGGATGTTGCTCCGATCATAGAGGTTACTTACTTCGGCAAAGACGGACAACCGGCTTCGGGTAAACTCAAAATAGCGCCGCACGCGCAGATCAAGCCGATGATAAGCCGGAAGCCGGGCTCCGTTGTACGGGCCGTACTGCCCGTTTACGATCACCTCGCCGTCCTCTCCTTCGAGGCGTTCGAAGGTAATATCGGTGTAGGGCCACCCGCTGTGGTATTGCCAGGCCAGCGAAAACCGCCATGCCGAACTGGGCTGGTAGGTGAGGTCTAGAAAAACCGTATGGCGTTGATCGAAACCGCGCGGCACCTCGCGCCCATCGATCTCTTCATGGACACGGGCCAGGCTGTAGCTGGCCAACCAGTTGAACTTTCGCCCATTATCTTTGCGGACGAAAACCTCGATCCCTCGGGCCTCGCCGCGCTCTGGCAGCAAGCGGATACGATCACCAAACGCTTCCGGGAAAAACTCGGTGGACGTCTCTTCGAAATTGACAAAGCGCGGGTGCAAATCCGACAGCTTCTTTTGATAGGCATCGAGGCGTAGATGGAGGCCGGGCGTGAGCGCATGCACCAGGCCAATCATGCGATGCTCCGACGCTTCGGCGGCATAGAACGTCTCCACGCCATCTGTGACATCGAGTTGATGGAGGCTCTGCGTTTGGTAGAACCGCCCCCAGCCAAGGCGCAGGGTCGTACGCCGCCCCAGAGCATAGGCCAGGTTCAGGCGCGGGCTGACCAGATCATCGCCGGTCCAAGAGCTATGATCATAGCGTACGCCCCATTCCAGGGTCAGCGGATCCGTGATTCGCATGCGATGTCCCAGGTACAGTTGCACCTCCGCCCCGCTCGGCTCGATGTCGGTCTGCGTGCTATCGAAGGTCAGAACCAGTTGATCGTCAATAACCTCGGTGCGGGTGCGAACGCGCTTAGCGTAATCGTATGAAGCCTGGAATTGTTTAATCCCGCCCCCGGCCTTGAGCAAATGACGCTCGCCGAGTTCAAGCGTCCAGTCTTGCTTGATACCGGCAAAGACAAAGCTCCTATCATCCTGTACCCGGTAAAAAAGCTCTCCGTCCCTGTTGGACAAATCGGTCCCTTTCCGGTCGGCGCTGACGCGGCCTACCGAGGCGATGGTGCGGGCATGCAGGCGTGGGTTCCACACCGCCTGCCAGGTGAGCCAGCTATAGGAATTGCCGTAGCCGGTCTTCGCGTTAAACGTGTCGTCGTCCTCGTCGGTAAAGTCGAGTCGATCCCCGGAGTGGAGCACATAGAAGGCCAGGCTATGGCGATCGTTCAACTGGTAGCGGGTTTTACCTAGAACGTCGTAATAGGTCGGCGAGAAGTCGTCGTCGTCACCGGTGATACCCAGCACGATGTCGAGATAGCCGCGTCGGGCCAGCACTAGCCAATCGCCCTTGCCCCCGGCATAACGTCCTTCGGAAAGGAACCGGACGTTCATAAAACTAAGCCCTACAGACGTGCGGATTCGGGCGTCGACGGGGGTAGCCGAGGCGAGGCTGAAGACGCCGCTGAGCCGGTTGCCATGATTCACCGGAAAAGCTCCGGTCATCATATCGATCCCCCCGATCGCTTCGGCGTCGAGTACGCTGATGGCCCCACTACCAATGTCCTTGAGATGAAACGGCTCGTAGAGTTCCATCCCATCGAGTTCAACCAGCACTTCGTCCTCCAGCCCACCGCGTATGTGGATCTGCGAGGAAAAATCGTTGCCTGCCAGACCCGGCAGCCGCCGCACCGCCCGGTAAATATCTTCGCCGATTTGCGGCATGGCCTGGATGTCGTCTCGCGAAAATGTCTGTGTGATGAGAGGCTGTGCCTGCATCACAGCAAATCGGCCCGGTGTAACAACCACCTCGCGCAACGAGGTTACGGTCTCTCGAAGCACCAGTTCTACCGAAACAACCGCGCCGTCGGTGACCTCCACCGACGTGCGTTGGCTTTCAAACCCGATCATCAGCGTCTCCAGCGTATAGGTGCCTGCCGGCAACGCATCGATGACAAAGCGCCCCTCAGCGTCGGAGGCGGCACCGCGCTGCGTATCCACCACCCGGATATTCACGCCCCCAAGCGGAGTGCCTGTGTCCTGATCCCTCACGAGGCCCTCAATGCGCCCCTGAGCCCATACGCCGGGCGCTGTAGCCACGACGAGTAAAAAGAAAAGCCCCACTTTTTGCCGGATACTCATCGTGCCTTAAACCCCTTCCGTAGCTAGCTGGTCGATATTCGACTTCGAGATGCCTTGCCTGCCTAGTCGCCACGGAATACCGATGCGTAACACAGGGCGTTGCCTTTGGCCCAATATGGATTCCGGGGCGTTATCGGGCAAGGCCAAATGCAGGTTGATAACTTAGCCACGCACGCTGCTCCGCCCCTCTCCCTGAAGAAATGATGGCCGTGTGATCTTTGAACCTGAAGTGTGTAGAGCAGATGGATAAAATCTGCTTGGTGGCGTTGTCTTCGAGGCCAAGAACGCCTCGGTACCTTGCAGAATCTAGGTATCCCGCGTCCCCGGCAAAACCAAGCCGTGCTGACTTTTCGGAAAGCCAGGGAGCCCCTGACGCGGAGCAAGCGCAAACCGTCGTGCCTGTTTTCTCTTACAGTGATAGGTTATACGTCTTCCAGGCACACAACCTTATAACTCTTTTTCGGGTTGTTTGGTTAACCGGGCGTTTTCCCAGATTTTGCTCCAAACTGTTCTGTGATAGTATTAACCTGACAGGTGGCCACTAACAACAGTGGTCACATCGCCTCTGGTTGATTAAGATTGAGTTTGCCGACTCATCCACCTAACCTACAGACGACTTAACCACGCCAAAGAAGGTAGCACGCTGCAAACCAAGTTTGCTAGAACTGGCCTAAGAACTGGGCACTGACAGTAAAGCCTGTCGCTTTATGGGATACTCCCGCCAGCCGTTCTACGAGATCCGACGCAACTACCAGACCTTTGAGGCCGACGGCGACTCGCTCGGCACGGTAATTGAGCTTCCACCGCGTAGGCCTGGGAAGCCGCGAGCGCTTAACCTTCGTCCCACCTCGGCAGCATTCCAGCCTCGGACAGTGCCGCTGTTGATTCGGTCCTGTCGGTGATACGCCTTTTAGCTGAAACACACCTGAATCGATGAGACGCCTACCCCTATGCCTGGTGCTCCTGCTGCTCCTGGCAGCACCGAAGCCGTCCACACCGGTCGTCCGTATCATGCCGGGCGTCTACCCTTCGGGCATCCAGGCGCTCGTGGACTCAGCAGCCGCCTTGCGGGCCGTGCTCTACCTCCAGCAGGGAGACACCGCCTATGTCGATAGAGGAGACTATCTTTACGGGGCCCAGCTCCGCTCAGGCTCGCACGTCCGCATCGACGGCACGCTTCGCTGGGTGATGCGCCGCAACTCCTCAACAAGACTCTACAGCGGCTTCTACGTCGCTCCAGATGATACCCTTGACGACGTTGTGATCGAGGGCTGCGGTACCATCGAAGGGGACGTGCCGCCTGGTACCAGGGCCGACACGTCGGAATACTTACCCAACGAGCATCTCTTCGTCGAAGGCGTTGTCCGGGGCCTAGCTATTCAGGGCCTCGACGACTGCCGACTTGCTCTTCGCTACGCCAACAGCCGGGCCATCACCGGGGCCAACACTTCCGGGGCTGTGGTTTATGATTTACGTGCCGAGCGTCTCCTGATTACCGACAACCGCCACCAGGGCCTCGGCGGGCCCCAAGTTCAGGGCGGCGTATACCGCGACATTGAGGTGCGGCGTGTCGGCTCAAGAGATGGCGATTGGTGTGCTTACTGGAGCCGGTATCAGCATGATGTTGTCGTAGAGCGTGTCACCTGCTCGGATATGCACCATGCGGGAGGGCTCAAGCTCACAAAAGAGAGCCGTGATGTCACCTTCAGAGATAACACCTTGGATCTATGCGATCAAGGCGGCAGGCTCGACCCAAGAATGACCCAGGGCTTCGTCACCGAACAGGGCACCTTCTCGGGACTCGTCTATGTCGGCAACACGGTGCGGTGTGCTCCGGCCTTCAACCTCTCGGAAGCACCTGCTACTCGCGTCCATGACAACCACTTCGAAGGGGGTCTCGGCATCATACGAAATGGCTCCGATGGGATAGAGATCGTAGGCAATACCATCGTGGGAGGCGGCACGATCACAGACCTCTCTGGGCTAGAGCTTCGGCGAAATAGGATCGATAGCCTCTCTGCGATGAGCCCGCTCTACCTCGGATCGAAGACCCAGCTTATTAGCGGCACGGCCTCAGGCAACCAGTTCGGCGCGATGGGTGAGGCGGGCTTGGTGGTGTACTCGGACGGACTGCGTCTTGTGGGGAATAGGGCCGATGCGAGCCACCCGCAGCAAGTGCTTCTCGAAAAGGGCTCGGGGGTGCTCGATGGGAATCGCTTCGGGGTCTTCTACAAGGGGGGTTCGTTCGGTAGAACCAAGCACACCGGGCCGGTGAGGGAGCATTAGCGATGACTTACAAAGCCTTGATGGCGAAGCTAACTAGCATCACGGGGCCGGGGTATGGGCACTCGTCGATGGCGTCTTGGGCACTATTGCCACTGTGCTGGCTATCGTTGCTGCTGTACTGGGTATGTATTGGGGGGGTTCAGAAAAGACGAGAGAGCAGTAAGATTAATACGCGGGATTTGGAATTGAAGCAGTTGGAGATTGAAGAGAAGAAGAACGGGCTTGAGGCGGGGTAAGAATGGATCGACCTTCTCGTTCAACTTCGCCTTTTTGACTATATCTCGTCACGGTTCTTCACTAAAGTGCAAAAAGGGGTCCCGTGTCCACGTAGAGGCTTCTTTTACGGTCCTGTCCTAATAGTGCGTCTGTTCCTCAATTCGAGCGTAGCTCTGCTCGTCGTGGCTGGCTTTCACGTCAGCATCCTCGTCCTAC
>WUAR02028792.1:0-10181 GCA_015164055.2 Chrysaora achlyos
AATAAGAACAGAAGCGTTTCTTTGAAATCTTAACTAGCGAGCAACATACAATCTTACCGTGGGGCAAATAATTTTAAAATGAAATGGGAATATTCTTAGCCGCTTTCAAAAAGAAAATTTCGTTTCCATATATATTGAATATATACATCGTTTGAGTGGCGAATTTCTGAAGAGTGAAGACAAGTAATGCTAAATAGCTACTCTTTAAGTAAATGGATACATTTGCAAGGTAAAATCTTCTATCAGGGGAATACAGTCTGTGAGTGGTTTATAATAAGGTGAAAACGATATTATCAGATGAGGATGTGTTCAAAAAATAAATTTTTCTTTGAATAACTTCTCAATTAAATATCGTCTGAGTGGAAAGTGTTTGAGTAATGAAGACATCTGAATGATAAATATCTACTGTCTCGGTAAGTGGATAAATCTGCAAGACTAAACCATCTATCAAGCGAGTACAACCTGTGAGTGGTATTTTAATAAGGCAGAAATCTCTTTTAGGATTGCAAAAGGGACACCTAGGTGTGGCATGGATGGAGTCTACTTTAGTAAGAGCCATCGGTACTTGTCAAAACATACGTTCAAAAGGATACTTCTACATTCTCACAAAAGGATAGAAAAAAAAGAGTTTAAATAAACTCGGTGAGTGCTGTGGGCGTTTTTTTTCTATATTTAGACTCAAAAAAGAGGAGCTAACCCGAAAAAGAAGAAGCTAAATTTTCAAGGAAAATCGATTCATGCGATGGTGAATTTATGGACGACTAGACTCACCTTAAGAGTTTGATGATTTTGCTCCTGGTTGTCGCCTCCATTTGTTTCTGCCTTACAAATAAGGTATATAGCTTTCGAAAGCACATTTTTTCCTGCACTAACTGACATTCCATTTGAACCTTCATTACGCTGGCTCTCCTGGCGAGGAATAATACAGTTATCATCAAAAGATGATTTCATGCATGCTGCTACACTAATGCTGGTACTCTGTGGTATTTACTGCTGGTATTTTTAACTCAATGATATACAGTATATATAACTGATCTATTAATCTCAATGATATATCTGTTATTGAGGGCCATCAAACGGCTGGCTGGTTGTAGCAAGAATATTTCCAGTAGCGTAACGTGCGGACATCGTTTAATTTATTGCATCCATATCAAAATAGCCATATTTATCAGCAATAAAAAGGTAAAAGAAGTGCAAAATTACATTTTCTTAACTGTCTTAAGCGTTCTTACCTTTTTGCTTGTTTTCTTTGTATTCTTAGCGTCTCCTAGAAAAAAATTACAAAAAATGTCAGATGAATAAAGTTGTACTTTGTTTTTCAAGGGTTCTTCGTACACGGCTGATGTGCCCCTGTGATTTGGTCAAAGAAAGAATTTTAGTAGTCACATGATATGTCTTCAGAGAACTTGAAGACATTTTCGAGTACAGTAAAAACCCGCATAGCAGCACCATCTTTTTTTAGAACATTTAGGCAAAAATTTCCTTAGAATTCATTAAAAATTAAGAGTAACAATATAAGACGTTGCTGGAGTTGAAAAGGAAGTAATTAATGGGCCTTGTGAGTAGACTAAGCACTTTTAGCTGAATTAGTGTGAAATTTTAGACTCTGCAATTATTAAGAGTCTTTGCTAAGGTAAGCTTGTAAAATTGAGGCTCTTTCAATTTGATGCGGGCTTTTACTGTGAGATGATGGGTAGCGTTTCCCTCTCAACATTATCGACATTATCTAAATATCGACATTACCCTAAATTTGTGAAATATAAACTAGTTCGGTAGGTGTCTTAGTTAGCCATACCTTGTTCAAGAATTGCAAGTTTACAGTCGATTCGATGACTGATGTAAATAACTTCAATATGCAACGCAGAGGCATCCAATGTTACAGGACCCGGTAAGGAGTTCGATTTAAGAGGCTCCTGGAAAACAAAGATTTTTAATTCTGCTAGATTAAAAAATCTATGGAAAAAGATTTGATTATAGGTCAATGAATAGAAGCTTTCACTAAACCCTGACAAACATTCACAATAATGTACAATAAAAATATACTGAATTTTCAACAGCTAAATATGGATCTCTAACTTGCAAAAGTTTTAACTTTACAATTTTTTATATTTGATGGCATCGTGTCAGCCATTTTGTTTCGTGGAATTGATATTAATGAAATTGATTGAGATTAAGATAATAACAAGAATAAGATTATCTTAAAGGCAGTCTGTCCCCTATTGTGGTCAACGCTATTTTCGTGGCCACAAAATTCACGCATATCAGAACCTGTTAGCTACAACCAAACGCCTTGAACATAATGTTCTTAAAACGTACTGATTGGCTATGCCTTCTTAGTAGGTCAATGATGCATGAATTTTATTGTACGGACATGTTCTAGGGAACAGACTGCCTTTAACGACTTCAAAGAGAAGAACAGCACGTTTATCTATTTTGATGTTGTTTGATTGAGGACATAACATCTTTGCTAGACAAGGCTTAGATCAAATAAATTATTAAAAACAACAAATGATTTAATTACCTTTAACAAGCTTTCATCGGCAATGGGAGTTTCAATATTAACAACTGAAGATAGACTACCATCAAGAGCTTTAATAGCATCTTGGAGTCCTCGTTTTGCAAAGCAAAGCAAACTCAGTGGAGTGGCAAGGCATTTCAAATTACTGGCAATAGATTTCAGTTTCAGATTTCTCTCACGTTTCAATGCTTCTTTGGCCTAAAAGTATCAAAGAAAAAATACAGTAGTTTTGGACGATGAAAATTAAACTTACAGTGTTAATTGTTGAATGTCGCTTATCTCTTTAGCTTCGCAAGGTAATGGTTTAAGCAGCAAGGGGGAATAATGTTTTAGCCAATCAGCGGCTTTTTTGATAATCTGCGCTTAGCCAATCAAAGCGCTTAAAAGACAATAGAATTTTGTCTGGAAGCTGGTCATGGCGGCCATTGAGCAGCCGAGCCGTGAGAAATTTCTCTGTCAACTCCGGTTTACTGCAAGCGGATATTTAACCTAGCAAACCCAAACAAACTTTTTACACAGAAGAAGATTTACTCTAAATATCTGCCGCGCGTATTTCAAATTTCCCACTAATGCTGGAGCAATGGCTGGCTAAAATCAGACAAATTTCTTCCAGAGCCCGTCTGTTTCAATACAAAGTTCAGTATACAAAAATACAAAGGCCCTGAAACAAAGACTCTTGTCGTAGAAAAAATAAGAACTTAAAACCTATTTAGACTACTCCGAAAGTCAAAATGCATCCTTCAACCAAATTAAATCTAATCTAGGCCTAGCTAATCCAACACTCCTATCAAGTCTGCACGCATTTTTTCTCTGATTCTGCCCAAACACTAATCATGCAGAGCTCAGTGACTTAGGTCAAAAAGCCTTCCTTCACAAGGCCATAGCTCTAACAAATAGATAATTTTTCCAAATAACTATTCCATTAATCATTGATATCTAATAAAAAGGAATAAAAAGACATACTTTGGCCGGATTTGCATTCTTCTCTACTGCTTCATTTTTGGATTCTTTGACTAAAAAATCTTCGGAGCAGAAAAACTCTATCAACAGAGCCAGCTTCATGGATGCTTCTGCACATGCGCATGGATCTATGTCACTCACACGAATTTCAACCATGGCTCTTTGCACGACAGACAAGGCTCGTATCCACTGCAAAAACAAACAAAATTTTCAAAGTCTTTTGGGAGATTAAATCGATAAATAAGAATAATAAAAAAATAAGATAAAGATTCGAAGTTCTTACAATCTCAATTTAATCTTCGAAAGAAAATTTAAACACGCAACACGCTATTTTCCCTTAATGCTATCACGTCAGCATTTAGCATTTCCCGCGCTTTTCCTTCATTTCCGTATATGGCCATGGGAGAATTAACATTTCATTCGCCAATTAGTTTGCTTGCGGTTTTGAGAAGCCAGTCAATTTGCAGCATTTGTCACCACGTGGTAAAACCAATTCAGCTTGATTGGCAGGTGTCAAAATATAAAAAAGTCACAGCTAGGTCAAATATGAATTTAGCCTATGTTCGTATATATATGGCGCATGTTCAAAACATTGTGTCAACAATGTCGTTTTTGCAGAATAGTTTACTTCTATTTCTCATTATTCGAATGGAAAATTCGTTCTCAAAGAAAAATTTTAGAGGAATCTAACATGAAAATATCAAATGAAAAGATTCTTTTAGGATAGACAGAATCCTCTTGAAAAAATAGCTGTAGAGAAATTTAAGTCGCGCAAAGAAAGTCGAAGAGCATGATAATAAAACATGAAAACTTTCGCAGAATAACCCGTAAATGAGAACAATAACATTACTAGCAGTCTGATATAGGATCTTTGTAGAAAATCCTTGAAGAAAAATCAGGGTTACTATTCTTAATCAAGAATTTTAAAGATAAAAAAAAATCCAATAGAGATCTAGAAACCTAGAAAGCTAGGTGTGTAGAAATGAGCAATTGAATTTTTTTAATTAATCATCTTCACTTCCACTAGTTGACAATATGCGATTGTTTCCTAGTTTTTGAAAATTGTTGTTACCTTTTCCTGCAATCTTTGTAACTTTATAACAATTTGATATTTTCAATTTTTCAGGAACAGGGTAAGAATTGTTATTTATGTGGGTACTTTTATAGCAAAACCAGCCCTCTGGTTCTTAAATGACTGGTTCTTATTTACGGGGTCTTACTGTATTGAACAAGATATTCCCAAAGTAAGGCTGGAATATGCTTCCACTTCTCTGGTTCAAAAATGGAACCATCTTTATATCCTAGGTTTGAAGTAAGTATGACAAATTTCATGTTTTAAGGATCATTGCAGTGCAAATCTTGTCCAGATTTAGTAGGTTTTTGAATTAATTCAAAATGTATTGATATGATACAAGTTACATACATTGAATACAGAAATAATTTTTATGGGCCAGGAAAATAAATGCTTATATTGTCTATCAAAATTAGGATGTGAACTATATATCCGACAAAATCGGAGGAAATCAATTGCTTATTTGAAGACAGATTATAGGAAAGTATCTCCTGAGCCTATAAGACCCAAACAAGACCCATTGATAAGGCAGCAGATTGATTCTCTGTTTTTATGTTAATTATTATATCAATCCATAGGTTTCTGTGTAAAATATTGATAACATGAAAAATTTAAAATGTTCAACAATAAAAAATTGCTTCAAATTCCAAAATATTCAATCTTTCGCATCCCAAAAGCCTTGTATGTTCGATTGACAAGTAATTAAATAAGATTAGATTACCTTCTCAAGATGGACATCTTGTAGAGCATTTTTATACGTCTCAGGCGATGAAGACGTCACTCGGCTGTAATGATTTTTGCACTTTGTCCAAACAAAGAAACATGCATCCATCAAGATATCTGCTATCTCATTGACTACTAATTTCTGTGAAAGAAAACAAGAAGTAATTAGTAAAACAACAAACAGAAGATTAGCAACAAGGTCAACAGGGCAAAAAATAGAGAGAGGTCTTGTTGGAGACGGGTGCTCATTTAAAAATTTAAGTCGGGTTACAATAGTTAGTCTTTAATACTCATAGTTCTATGTGTTGTGACGATGCCCCGTGTCCTGGGTCGTTCCCTGTCCTTCCCCGTTAGTTGTCAAGCTAGCCACTCCCACAATTTTTTGGTTGTATTCGACAAAGCAGAACTTGGGCACACATGCTCAAACTTTGAACTGCTCTAGCTCCGAGCAACATTCTTTAGATAAGGACAACGCTTGGTATTTTCTTTGTAGATAGTAATACATGATTTAGTTGCCTCAGAAAGCTTATCTATTTAAGCATGAGCTTCACTCGGATAGCTTGATGGCGTTATTTCAAGTAATTTTCCTCAATCCTGGTTTCCATATAGACACAAGGAACACCAATAACGCAAGGATCGCCCAAATTTGCGACCTGTGATCCTTGGGAACCGTTTTGTTGCAAGAGTTGCAAGAATCGTAAGGATCACATGTCGCATGTCAGCGATCCTTGCGTCACTGGCGATCCTTGCATCTATGTGGAAACCAGGCTTTACTAGAAAAGATATCACGCGTTTAAACATTTTATGGCTCGTGTATTCCAATTTCCCAGATTTTGAAAATTCATACTTCTTCGTACATCTTTTGAGTCATAATTAAAGATATCCTAGCACATGCATAACAGGAATTAAGTCTTAAGGCAATGAATAACACAAGGAACTTTGAACTTCATTTTTGATGGAAAACTAAGGAACTCCAATTTCATCTTCGACTGGAATATTTTTTATAACAACAACTTGTAGTCTTACCGATTTGGCATTGTTAAGGCAGGACTCAATGACATCAACAAGGTTGAGAAGATCATCGATAAACGAGGAAGCTCTTGCTGTGGATCAAAATAAATTGTTATAATCCCCAGTTATAAATGCTCAAAAAAAAGATTAAAAGAACTATTTTTAAGATATAATATAAATATATTACAATTTAAGGCTGTATGTATGAAAAAAGGGCCAGACTGTAGAAAAAAACAACAAATGAAAAGGCAGATGAAGAATCACACCCAGAATAGTTTACAGAAACAGAAGAGCGTGGAAATCTCTTAACATAGATCTGACAAATAGCTTGAGCCCATAATACTCACTGCCAATAGCTGACTGCGCTCATCTAATTGCCTCACATGCCTCATTGAAGATATATGAAACACATGTTATTGATCTTACTACATTTTTAATTTGTAAAACTCCTGCTAGGAATTCAAAGAAGAATACGATTGGGAGACCAAGAGATTCAAACTTATGCTAATTATTTTCATTATGCGAACAGGTATAAAGGCTTTGCTATAAGATTATGTCTGAAGATCTAGAGGAGGTTTGCTACTGTACTAGGCAAAGGGTTGGACCTGGTACAATATCGTACAATAGCGCAGATTGTTGAACCTGGTACCAAAAAGCCAGAAACTGACCTACTGGAGGCAAAGCAAGATGTCATCTAAAGCTATTGACGTCGCTGAATTTGCTTGGAAATTTGTTTATCTTTAAGGAAATACACAGGTTAGTGAATAGAAGGCTCTAGCACAGTTTTTCAACGTTGGAAGAAGAAAAAAAAAATTGATTGTGATTCAAGACGTATCTACAGTATAACCCATGTTTGTATTTTTGTATGTATGTATGCAACTTGCAAAGTCACACTCTAATGAGAACGCAGGTTTGAAAGGTCTTACTGTACCAAAAATCTGTCTCTTTCGTTGCATCTACCTCTTTCATAAGTTTTAGTAAACACTTTTAGTATCAAGTTTTTGTATGTATGTATGTATGTATGTATGTATCTATGCATGTATCCTTTGTTTGCGCTCCCCCCCCCTCCCCCCTCTAGCCATCGGCGCTCGATAGCTTTTCTCTCGATTTACCCCTGGTGTGCTGCCCCAGTTCCTGAGCAGTGTCTAATTTATTTTATTTTGTAAACTTTCTTCTACCGGGCTCAGCATGTTCGATCTAAAACAAATTTAGATGTTGGCTGCTTGAACCGCTTCCGCTTCGCAAAATTCGCAAAACTTCCTACCTGTTGAGTGTTTGGTACTCAGTATTTCTGAAGTATCTTTCTCGTCCATTCCCAGAGTCACTTTCTTCTTCAACTTGTTCATATTCAGTGGTAACATCGCACTGAGGATTTCAAGAGACTTGCTGTCGATTAGACATCTGTCAACGCTTTTCTTTGCCTTTAAAATATTCAAAGTTGGTTGAACGAGGCTCTCAAACGTATCCCACGACTCGTAGTTATATGCGAGCTGCACGAAGCGAACGAGGCTGGAGGTTGTGATCGCATTTTCACCTAAAAATAGAAACAATCACGGCTGTATATTATCTATTCATGAGCGATACAAACATGGGACATTACAAAAAATAATCATCAAATCTAATTGGAATACTCAAAAGAAAACTGTTTTTTTTCCTTATTAGCTAGTATTATCAATTAATTAATTTCCTTATTAATATTATCAATATTTCTTTATTGAAAGAGAGAAAGAAAGAAATATAAGATGTTAATGAGAAGTAAGGCTTATCAATTCATACAGCAGTGGATCAGCTCATAGACAGTTAACATTTTCGCCATTTCAAACAAACAAGCAAAATAAATCATATATTTTCGAAGAAATCAAAGATTTTTATTTAAAGGTGACTGAAGTGAAATGTTTTAATGATGCAAATGAATAAGACTTTTGGATGATAAGAAGTTCTGTTTAATTTATTTTGATATCTCATTTCGTTGTAAAGTTATTCACTGATTTTAAGTATCAAGTGATGAAGTCATTTTGTTTCAAAATTACTGGGATAATGTAAAGAAATATAGCTTGATTTTTCTTTGGAAGGTTACAGTTGCAAGAAACATTGCAGGTTAGCAACATCAATGAAAAAATAATTAATATAATGTTTAGAAAGGCATGGTTATTGAAAAAAATGATTCTGAATAGATTTGCCTATGGAAACGAAGTCAGCCTTGCATACTTTCTTGACTCCTTTCAAAAAAAATGACGTCATTAGCGTATCCTACAGAATAATGGATAACTCGACAATGAAACAAAGTATCAAAATGATTTTGACAGAAGTCTTCATCATTCAATAGTTCTATTTATTTGTATCAATAACAATTTTTGCTTCAGGTCACCGTTCAATGAAAGTTTTGATTTCTTAGGAAAATTGTGTTTTTTTCGTTTGTTTGTTTAAAATAGTAAACGTGTTAATTCTTCAATTTTCGCTAAGCCAAGTCGCTACGAAATTCTCCTATTACCTCTGATTGCCATTTCTATCAGTTGCTCGTCTTTCAAATCTTGGCTAATATAAGATTCATGTTTGCCAGGAGAAGGCGGCCTAGTACCCCCTCCCCCACCAATTAGCTCACATCCAGCGAAGAACAACTCGGCAAAAACATCCAAGACACTGTCATCCGACTCTTGTGCACCCAGAGATGTTTGGGCGACTCTTCGCTTAGAATCTGATAAAGCCTCGATAACTGCTAGGAACTGCGCGGATCGCCCAGAGAAGGAATCACAAAGCATTTTCTCAGTTGTTGTTCTCGGCCAAGGGTTCTGTTAGAAATAAACAATATAAGAATAATAAAGACATTAACACCGAGCAATTAAAGCGAAATAAATAATCGAAAACCAAAGCTACGTTTAATTAAACATATCTGAATATCTACAACATTCATGCTAACTGTAAGCGAAATTCCTTCACAAAAACATACAACATTTTTGTTTTTACTATCATTATCATAATTTCTTTCTCCCCATCTTTTCATCAGTCTGTTTTTTATCAACGATGCTTTGTATATGTTTTAGGAAAAAAGTATTATTTTGAAACACAGCATGCATGTAAATCATCACTTTGAAAAACATTAGTTTATATAGTATGTTATATTAGTCCATATTCGCTTTGCAATTTGGCTAGTTAGGGTAAGCAATTTACTAATTCATAATATTTAGTTTGATACTCAGAAAATATTCTAATTGGTTTTAATTGGTTTTAGTTTTAATTGTAACAGCTTCATGTGTGTAAAAGCTGGGTAAGTGTCGTCTCGGCACCATTTTATGAAAAATGAATTAAAGTTAGAGATATGACAATGACAAAAAGTAACTGCCACAGACACCATACTCACATGAACAAGATCTTTCAGTGGGGGCTTATTCTTTGGTCTGAGAATTCCTTTGGGTCGTCGCCTACTTTCGTAGACGTTTCGTTTGAAAACCATTATCTGCAGACGGAGTTTTGCACCTTTGAATGCAGTCTTCACTTCTTCACCAGAGTTTGAAACACTCATATCGTCGATTTCCTGCAGCTCTTGTATCTTGAAAAAAAAAACATGTTCCTTAAAGTGGACATATCACTTTTAAGTAAAGATGACGTTTACGAAACTTCAATATCTTTATGACGGAGTTTATGACATCATCACAGGGACCTTTCAAAGTCACAGACCAGCAAATTAATCAAAAAAAGAGTCTGGGACAAAGCCTGGTTAAAGCTAAGAAATTTAAAAATCCAAATAGTACGTCAATGGCCATAAGGCACTCATGAACCACATTGAAATGCCTTTAGACAGGTCCCCACTATGACGCCATCCATAATTTCCTTCCCACGGCCATAACTCAGAAACGACAAAATTATTGAGCTATGAACTATTGAGATATATGAAAGCTC
>WUAR02028903.1:0-21832 GCA_015164055.2 Chrysaora achlyos
ACATTTAAATCTGATCCGACACTTGATTCTGAAGATATGATACAATTACTACTCATACCATGGTCTGTGCCTTTGAGGAAGTTCCTGCTATGACGTCACAAACTACTTCCTTCGCACAATCATAACTCATAAACGACAAAAGATATTGAAGTTTTGTAAACGCCATTCTTACTTACTATCAAAGCTCTTTCTATAAATGCAAACTCTCAAAAAGTGATAGGTCCACTTTTACGTTTTTATTAACATCAATAGAAAGATCCTTATCACCGTATAATAAAATTTGTATCAGCGTGTTATTTGGAAGGCTGTTAATTGAACATATGGTCGCAATAATTCCGAAACTCCAGCGAGAAAATCTCGTCGTTGAATGTCAAGTGAAGGGCATATAAAACTATCGTTGAGATAGACAAATTTATTTTTAACAATAGGTAACAACAACATTATTATATCAAGTATTATCACCTCATGCAATCCACAGCAGCTATCTGAAATTTGTAAAAGGTCAGGTTAAGATAAAAAATTCAAAAAATAAATATTAAATAAAAAATACAAAAATAAATATTACATAAAAAATAAATATTAAATAAATATAATATAACCTAACATATTATAATTTAATAAATAAATGAATAAATATTAATTATTTTGTTTTATTTGCTCGCCTCGTCATCCTTGGCAGTGTTTTTTCTAAAATTTTCTATGATCTGATTTGCCGCATTTTTCAATGTTTTTTAGATGTTGATACATAGCTATTTCCGCCATTCCATTTTATCAATCCAGTCCATCGCTCCTTTCAATCTATGCATTCCAGCATTCCATTCCAGCATTCCATTCCAACATTCCATTATTCCATATTCCACCTTTTACAAATAGCGAAAGGCAAACAACCTTACAATTTCTCCTTATTTTTCCTTCAAGGAATGCGATGCGTGACGAAGAAGCAGCAAAGTTATGCATTCCATTGCTCCATTCCACCCGACCATTCCATTATTCCATATTCCATCTTTTAGAGATAGCGAAAGGCAAACAACCTTACAATTTCTCCTTCCTTTTCCTTCAAGAAGTGCGATGCGTGACGAAGAAGCAGCCAAGTTATGCATTCCATCGCTCCATTCCATCCAACCATTCCATTATTCCATATTCCATCTTTTACAGATAGCGAAAAGCAAACAACCTTAGCTACAATTTCTCCTTATTTTTCCTTCAAGGAATGCCATGCGCGACGAAGAAGCAGCCAAGTTATGTGAACAACTGAAGGCCATGAGAGATCTGCACGAACAGCAAGAGCAGGTAATAGATTTTGTGTCCTGTTCACCCCCGTCGCAAGCTGTATTTTGTATGTATTGCAGCATGCTATGATATATTTCCAGGGCAAAGCAATCCGTTGCTGTTGTGGCACCCTTAGACGAATCCCTCTGAGCATATGCATGCTCTTTTGTGACTCACTCTTGTTCTTGTTTACACAGTTGCCGTCTTTCTTCACTGTCCTTTCTTCTTCACTGTCCCTTCTTCTTTGCTGTCCCTTCTTCTTTGCTGTCTCTTCTTTATATCTGTCTCCTTTGATGTCCCTTCTTCTTTGTTGTGCCTTCTTCTTCACTGTCCCTTCTTCTTTGCTGTCTCTTCTTTATATCTGTCCCTCTTTGTTGTCCCTTTTTCTTTGTTGTCCCTTCTTCTTAGCTTTCCCTTCCTTATCGCTGTTACTGCTTCTTCTGTGTCCCTTCTTCTTTGCTGTCCCTTCTTCTTCACTGTTCCCTCTACTTTGCTGTCTCTTTTTTGTATCTATCCCTCTTTGTTGTTCTTCTTCTTTGTTCTGCCTTCTTCTTCACTGTCCCTTCTTCATCACTGTTACTTCCTCTTCTGTGTCCCTTCTTCGTTGCTGTCTCTTCTTCTTTGCAGTGCCTTCTTCTTATGTGACCTTTCTTCTTTGCTGTCTCTTCTCTTCACTTTCCCTTCTTCATCGCTGTTCCTTCTTCTTCTGTGTTTCTTCTTTTCTGCTGTCCCTTCTTTTTCGCTGTCCCTTCTTCGTCGCTGTTCCTTCTTCTTTTGTGTCCCTTCTTCATTGCTGTCCCTTCTTCATCGCTGTTCCTTCTTCTTTTGTGTCCCTTCTTCATTGCTGTCTCTTCTCTTCACTTTCCCTTCTTCATCGCTGTTCCTTCTTCTTCTGTGTTCCTTCTTCTCTGCTGTCCCTTCTTCTTTTGTGTCCCTTTTTCTTTACTGTCCCTTTTTCATCACAGCCAAAATTTATTTATGTTTTTTATTTATTCAGCACCTAGAAGACGTGAAAAGAGAGGCTTTGAATTCGGAACTTCGTCTAAAAAATCAGATCGAAAAACTTCGACTCGAAAAGTCTGAGGTAATGCATGGCTAATTCATTCATTGACGTCACTGATTACGTCATCGTTGAATGTCTCATTGCCTACGTCATTGGTGGCATTGTTGGCTGCGTTGTTAATCGTGTCATTGATTGTGTCATTGACTACGTCATTGCAATCGAAACTTTTGCTCCTCCGCAACTCCCTTCTCTGGACTCTCATGGAGAAGGGAGTTGCGGAGGAGCAGAAGTTGGGCATAACATAATGTTTTATGCTTTGATGTTTGCAGGCTGCGAAGGAGCTTTTACGGGTGCACGAGAAACAGCAGAAGCTAGCCGACTCAAAAATCAATCAGCAGAAAGAAGAATCTCAGGTTTGTCGTCATTTTAGTTTGAGTAAACCCCCGGTCATGGTCGTAGTATTGCATTGAAATTCAGCTATCCTCCAGGGGGTGCAGAAATTCATGGTCTATGTTATCATTATTATCGATTCAATCAATAGCACATGCTTGATTACCAACTTATTTACAATATTAACAGTTTAAAGAATACATGTTGAAAATATATAAACAAATCAGTAATTAAATAAATTTTAGTAGACTTTTGAAGGTTGAGATCACGAGAAAGTAGAAGTAGTCACAAGTAATGCAATTCTTTATTCTTATTAATCATTGAAACTCATGAATCTTGGACTGTTTCTCTGCTCCAACTACTCGATACGACACCAAGATAGCAATGTATCCATTGTCACAAGAGGAGACTGTTTTAGCTATTACAGTGCACATATCAAATATCAAATGTGTAGTACAACTTGAGATGTTAGGAAGCCAAATTTGGAAACGAATATACCTACGTTTTGCTAAAATGTACTCTTTTCTCACGCAGAAAAGAGAAAATCAGTTACAGACTGAAGTGATGGCTTTGAAAGATGAACTTCGATCGGTAAGTCTAAACTCTATCAACTCACTCTGACTGGCGACCTCACATCCAAGCTCTAGGCCTATGACGAAGACATATGCAACCAACGTCACTGTTAGAACGTGGCTTCATTGCGCGAGCGCAGCGAGAGCTAACTATTAGAAAGCACCTGCGGTTTTTCAGTCAAACCTTACGTACGTTCTTCTCTCTTGCTAATAACCTTAAAAACGTCTAATTTAGATACCTAATCATTTCCATTTTTTTCGAATAGCAAAGTGAAAAGCTACAAGAAAGTTTTGGCATGCTGATTACTGTTCAAGAGCAATTGCTCAAAATGCAACAGGTTAGTTAGCTGCATTCTGTTCTGCTGGCTTATTTAATTTTTGCATAATTGTGTGCAGACTACTAGCTGTGGCAATGAATCTTATGCTAGTTAAGGATCCCTGTATTGATGACAAGGTATAAGGCAAGCAACTCTGTTGGCCCAATGAAGGTCTTAAGCTTCTTGAAGGCTTGCAATGAATATCCTGTGAGGTAAGCTCTGTTGAGCCTTACTAAAGAAAGAAATGCTAGGATTGAACTAGCTAGCTGCCAGATACTAAGCAGTACATGTGATTGCCTAACTTCAATTGTGAGACAGGGGATAAGGCAAGCAACTCTGTTGGTCCAATGAAGGTCCAAAGCTACTTTAAACCAGGCTTCCACTCTGTAAGCCAGTATGCAGCAGTTTTCCAACTTCAAACCAGGCTCACAATATATATCTTCTGAGATAAACTCTGTTGAGCATTACTAGAGAAGGAAGTGGGAGGATTGAACTAGCTAGCTGCCAGATACTAAGCAGTACATGTGATTGCCTAACTTCAACTATCAGATAAGGGATAAGGCAAGCAACTCTGTTGGTCCAATGAAGGTCCAAAGCTTCTTAAAACCAGGCTCACAATGTATATCCTCTGAGATTAACTCTGTTGAGCATTACTAGAGAAGGAAATGCTAGGATTCAACTAGCTAGCTGCCAGATACTAAGCAGTACATGTGATTGGCTAACTATAACTGTCAGACAGGGGATAAGGCAAGCAACTCTGTTGGTCCAATGAAGGTCTTAAGCTACTTCAAACAAAGCTTCCACTCTGTAAGCCAGTATGCAGCAATTTTTCAACTTCTAACCAGGCTCACGATGTATATCCTCTGAGCTAAACTCTTTTGAGCCTTACTAGAAAAGGAAATGCGAGGATTGAACTAGCTAGCTGCCAGATACTAAGCAGTACATGTGATTAGCTAACTACAACTGTCGGACAGGGGATAAGGCAAGCAACTCTGTTGGTCCAATGAAAGTCTTAAGTTACTTCAAACCAGGCTTCTACTCTGTAAGCCAGTATGCAGCAGTTTTTCAACTTCTAACCAGGCTCACGATGTATACCCTCTGAGATAAACTCTGTTGGGCCTTATTAGAGAAGGAAATGCGAGGACTGAACTAGCTAGCTGCCAGATACTAAGCAGAACATGTGATTGGCTAACTTAAACTGTCAGACAGGGGATAAGGCAAGCAACTCTGTTGGTCCAATGAAGGTCGAAAGCTTCTTCAAACCAGGCTCACAATGAATACCCTCTTATGTAAGCTCTGTTGAGCCTTACAAGAGAAGGAAATGCGAGATACTAAGCAGAACATGTGATTGGCTAACTTCAACTATCAGACAGCGAACGAGGCAAGCAACTCTGTTGGCCCGATGAAGGTCTTAAGCTTCTTGAAGGCTCACAATGAATATCTTTTGAGTTAAGCTCTGTTGAGCCTTACTAGAGAAGGAAATGCGAGGCCTGAACTAGCTAGCTGCCAGATACTAAGCAGAACATGTGATTGACTTAGCTGATTGACAGATAGTAAGCAGAACATACCTAAGCCTAGATCTTGGTTTATTCTTGGCTTTTTTTAGCCAAAACCTGTTTTAAGTTCGCTGTTGAATCCTAATTTACTGTCATTATCGGACAATATTATAATTCATTTTTCTTGCTGACTTTTGATACTACTTTGGCGCATCCTAAGATATTATTTGATCACTCTTAACCAATATTTAATATTTTTGAATACCCATGATAACATGTTAGCTGATTTGGACTGCATCAATACTCCTCTATTCTTGCAGACTTTTGATAGTACCTTGGCACATCTTAAGATATTCTTTGATTACTCTTAATCAATATTTAATACTTTTAAATACCCATGATAACATGTTAGCTAATTTGGACTGCATTAATACTCCTATATTCTGGCTGACTTTTGATACTACTTCGGCACATCCTAAGATATTCTTTGATCACTCTTAACCAATATTTAATATTTTTGAATACCCATGATAACGTGTTAGCTGATTTGGACTGCGTTAATACTCCTATATTCTTGCAGACTTTTGATACTACTTTGGTGCATCCTAAGATATTCTTTGATCAATCTTAACCAATATTTAATATTTTTGAATACCCATGATAACGTGTTGCTGATTTGGACTGCGTTAATACTCCTATATGTCCTTGAATATTCTTGCTTATTAATCGCTGTTTATCAATATCTTCAATTTCTATTTGATATCATCAGGAGCAATTCAAGATACAACAACTGCAGATTCAAGACTCTTCTCCCGCTAGTCAAGTATGTTTCAAGTTATTTCAAGACCTACACAAACAAGCTGTTCCATTCATTAGTTACCCGTTGATGTTTATTGTTTATTGTTTGTTGTTTATTGTTTGTTGTTCATTGTTTATTGTTCATTGTTCATTGTTTATTGTTAAATGTTGATTGTTGATTGTTGATTGTTATTGTTTATTGTTCATGTTGATTGTTGGTGTTGATTGTTGATTGTTGATGTTGATTGTTGATTGTTCATGTTTATGTCAATGTTGATGTTGATGTTGATGTTGATGTTGATGTTGTTGTTAATTGTTCATGTTGATTGTTGATTTTTGATTGTTAATTGTTGATTGTTCATGTTGGTTGTTGATGGTTAATTGTTGATTGTTCATGTTGATTGTTCATGTTGATTGTTGATTGTTCATGTTGTTGTTAATTGTTCATGTTGATTGTTGATTTTTGATTGTTAATTGTTGATTGTTCATGTTGGTTGTTGATTGTTAATTGTTGATTGTTCATGTTGATTGTTGATTGTTGATGTTGATGTTTATGTCATTGTTAATGTTTATGTTGATTCTTGGTTGTTGATTTTGATGTTAATTTTTGGTTCATAATGTTGATGTTGATGTTGATTGTTTATTGTTCGTGTTGATTGTCGATTGTTTATTTTTGATGTTGATTGTTCATGGTTGATGTCATTGTTGATGTTGATGTTAATTGTTAATTGTTGATGTTAGTGTATGTCATTCTTGATGTTGATGTTAATGGGTTTAAGCTGATTGTTGATGTATGTTGTTGATGTCATTGTTGATTGTTGGTTGTTATTTTTTACTGTTGAGTTCATTGTTGATGTTGATGTTGATGTTGATGTTGATGCTGATGCTAATGTCGATTTTCCATGTCATTGTCAATATTGATGTCATCGTCATTGAAGGGAAAATGGATGGACGCCCAAATCGAGCGAATTTGAGGTGGTGCTCAAAAGCACACGTCGTCGCTTTATGATTCCATGATTGATTGATTGATTGATTGATTGATAGATAGATAGGATCGTACGCTTGCGGTATGGGTTTCTGTGCTGAGAACAGGGAGACCACTGAACAGCCCAGGGCTAATATAAGCAGTGCAACCCCAGTCCTTCCTCTGGATGTGACCGCACCTCGTGATTCCTTTTGCCTTTTGCCCGGAATTACAGAGAGCTGGCGACTCTCCTCACTCTTTCACGGCGAGTTTGACCTGGGTGGGAATCGAACTTATAACCAAGAGATTGTCAGTCCGAGTTGCTCACCACTTGACCATTTTGGCTGATAATGAAAAATATCGTTTTTTTTTAGTCTTCTGCGGAGGAGACGGCGTCATCCAGCCTGACGCCAACACGGAAAAGAGCATCCAGCAGCCAATCGAATAATCCTGCAAAGAGCACCGTCTGCAGTGTCATGTGACACAGTCTCAGCCAATCAAGTTAGGTCATTTTCAATACCTAATCGGTTAACTTCGATCTTCGTTACTGCAAAGTTTGTCTTAAGCGCTTAACGGTGAAAGATACACGCCGATACACGCCGATTGGTGGCGCCGCTTTGCTGATAAGATAAATAAATACGCCGCTTTGCTGCATCAATATGATTCATTGCTGGCCCGAGATACATTGGTTCACACATAACAACGAGACTGCTCCTCCGGAACGAGACTGCTCCTCGCGCAATACGTCTACTGTAAGCAGTGAGCCTCGGCTGTGAGCAGTGAGCCTCGGCTGTGAGCAGTGAGCCTCGGCTGCAAGCAACAAACTGACATTTATTTTGATTTGCAACTTTTTTGCTCAACAACAACAACAAGAACAACGATAACAAGCAATTTGCCGGAATTGTCGAATTCTGTTTTTATAAACTGTATCAAATACAAAAACTGCAGAAGAATTTTAAATATATTATTTGTTTTTTCTTATTAAGATTTAATTTGTTTTACATTAATGTTAATGGGGTATTTTTGTAAGTCATTTATTTATTCCTAATCATTTCGATGAATGTTTCAAGATGTAATAATTAATAGTCTGTTGATATTCGAACATTGTTTGTTTTCATTTCACATCGACTTTTGATTGAGGAGTCTCAGAAAGGCCTAATTTAGAGAGAAAAGGTCAGGCTTTAATAAGACAAAAAGGGTCAAATATGCCCAAATTTGAGGAGTCTTAAAACAGAGTCCAGAAAAAGTCACGGCTCCACGGCTGTGAGCCGGTGGAAGGTTTTGCTTGTTAATGTCATTTTTGAGGAAGGTTTACTGATTCTAAAAAAATCAAGCTTGAGGAAAATTTTCAGTTGATATGACATTTGATCTAGGAAGTCTTAGTCAATTTCGAAAAGCTGAGGAAAATGTTGGGTTACACATGTGATTAAACCATGTACTATGGTTTCGTCTTCTGCTATGGAAAATTGAAAAAATCGCGTCATTTTCATTTGATAAAGTGAGGAAGGTTGAACTTATAAAATTGGCAGCTGGAGGAAGGTTTGTACTTTTTCTGGACTCTGTCTTAAAAGGGCCTGACTGAAAAAGGCAAAACGTTAAGGTTATTAATGATAAAATTGAAAGAGCACTGCAACGCGACAAAAAACGACAGCAATAAGTTTGAAATTTAATTTTTTCCAATATTTAATTTTTATTAACAATACCTATTGAAGCACCGAAAATCTATGCTTCACGATCTGATTCTTGGAGACAGCAGACAAAGAAAATAAAAGTCGGTTGGATTTTTATTATACCATTCGGTATAATCTCATCCTTCAACTTCTTGGGCTCTAGCCCCCCTAGCCCAATGGCTACGCGGTCCCTGTACATTATTACGCGCAAACCCATGTATGCATGTATGTTTGTATGAATAAGGATTTCCTTTGTTTGGAGCTGCACCCTCTTTCGGTTCGCGCTCTTTCTTTTCCCCCTCGATTCACCCACGGAAGTCTCCCCCCATTGCCTGAGCAGTGTCAAATCTATTTTATTTCGTAAACTTACTTCTACACTTACAACTACTTTACAACTTCTACTTTAAAAACCCGCCCTACAAAACTAAATTTGCCTATTTACAAGAGTTCGTGATGACATGATTACACAAACCAGAACTTCCTCAAATTTTTACAGAATTAATTTACTAGCACATTTACCGGATAAGGAAATCGTACGATGCTACTGAAACTACTGGGCAAAATGCCCAACGATAAGAATTTAATAAACAACAACAGCAACATAAAAATAGATATAGAATCCCTAACAATTCCAAACAGTTAGATGATACCATATATTCCAGTTACCAACAAAATTATTGGAAGCACTAAAAAGCCGCGTACGCGATGTTGAAAGTTAAACACATTGTAATAAATTATTTTATATTATCTTCATTATCAGAGACAGTGCAGCGATTTCAATGTGTGGGGGGGGGGCTAGGCGGCGATTGGAGAGAGCAAAAGTAGGGGAACGAGGGCTTGCCCCCGGAAATTTTTTGAGACCACGCCCTTAAGAACGTCGAAAAACGCCCTTTTCAAACAAAAACTTGTCTCTTTACGTCCATATTTATGTACTGCTCGGTTCAGAAAAGACTTCAATTACTATGACAAGGGGCATATAACATTACATCCAACAAGATTAACGACAGAGACTTACTTTTCATAAAAAAGCTATTTCTACTATGATCTTTCACAGCAAATTTTTCGAAGTTGCGATACTTATTTTAGTTGTTTTTGTACAAATTGGTTGTCTTCGTTGTCATTGAAAATTCCACATTTGTGAAAGTTAAAGCCAATCTTTGAAGCCAATCTTTGAAAAAAGTGGGTGGGCTCTAGCCCCCCTCCCTAGCCCAATGGCTGCGCGGTCCCTGTACATTATTACGCGCAAACCCATGTATGCATGTATGTTTGTATGAATCACGATTTCCTCTATCGGTTGGCGCTCTTTCTTTCCCCCCTCGATTCACCCACGGACGTCTCCCCCCCATTGCCTGAGCAGTGTCGAATCTATTTTATTTTGTAAACCTACTTCTAATGGCCTCGCCACCTTGGATCTAAAACAAATTTCCATCTTCGTTTCTCGATCTTTATTTCTCTATTTTTCAAAAATTCTTTCTCACTTCCAAAGCCTCGAACGTCTGCTAGTTTTATAACGTTTTATTTACGTAAATTTCCTTCGAAATTTCGAGTAAATCTTTGGTAAAGGTCTCTGTTTTGGTGTGCTGTGTTTTCCATTCTCTCAAATGCTTTTCACCTACTGTGAGAAGACAAAGATGCATTTCTGTGTTGCCTTTCAAATGTCAATACGATTAAAACGGTTAAAATCGACTTTAAAACTTGAAAAAAAAAATAAAAAGTGCACTTTTGAGACGAATGAGCTGCAAATTTTCTACAACGGGAAAAGGGTTAAAATCTATTTTTTCATTTCAAGGGTAAAAAGTCGAATAACTCCATTTTGTTTGATATCAGGAGATAGATCTTGTCGAGAGGAGTCGAATGAGCTAAAAATATTTCTCTTTTGAAAATGGGAAATGGGTTAAAATTGACTTTTAGTCGAATGAGCTAAAAAAAATCATTTTCGACAACGGGAAATTTGAACCTTTTCGCTCGGCCAATTTGTAATCAAAACGAGGCAACATTGAAAAAGAGGCATGAACTCGTTGACAACGAGAAAAACATGGCTGCACTTTAAATATGAACTTTTTTTCTGATGAAAAGGGGCACAAAACGATTGATTTAAAGCACTTGTGGTGTTAGTAACATAATAAATCATTAGAACTTCAATGGAGATAGCAGCAATGTAAGTAAATCCTGAACCAGCTGTAGTTTGAGTACTATATCAACTGCTCACTTGCTTAGTCTTAGGCCTAGGCCTAACTGACTTTGTTGTCAGGGGACAAATGTGCAGAAAGAACACACGTCGTTGCTGTGTGCTATATAACCTTGTACCAAAATGAAGAATTCGAATTTTAGAAACAGTTCGGAATCTTTGAGTGTGAAAAAAGAGCTTAAGATGCTTGTGAAAATGTCGAAGATGGAATATCAAGATTCTTCGACGTCAAAAATGGATCTTTTGACAAAAGACCTGAGAACAAACGGGAGACAAATTTCTCAGCAAATTCGCTTGAAGGGTACTGAAATCCTTGGTATTGTTGGAAATGAAAGAAGAAGTAGTAGTGCCAAATCAGCGTCACCTTCTGTTCGACAAAAGACCGCCAAAGAAGCCACGGCTCGGGGAGAAGATTCAAATCAAGATTCATTAGACATTCAGTCCAAAGATGAACTCAGCTTAAATGTGGTCATGAAAGGAGAAGGTTTGATAAAGAAAGAAATCAAAAAGGAAGAACTGTATCTAAATTCAACAGTAAGTATTGTTGCAGCACCATTCCCTAGTCTGCAGAGTATGGCCCCAGTCTGCAGAGTATGGCAGTTCTCGACAAGATCTCGTGTGTGCAACAATAAAAATATTGGTGTGCATGTGTGCAACTTCTTATTTTTCATTGTTTTTATGAACTGCAACAATAGAAATTGCCAAATATAAGTGTGCATCCAAAAGTTTTCCGAAAAATCTCGTGTGTGCACTCTGCAGACTGGGTATGGCCTTTTTCAACGAGATCTCGATTGTGCACAGCCAAAATTTGTAGTGTGCAAGTGTGCACTTGAAATTTTGTATACACTTCAATTGTGCAGGCAATTTTTTGCCTTTGTTGTATATTTTTGCATTTTACATTTATTTTAAAACGGATCAGAGTCTGTTTTGCTTTGTTCAAAAAGACTGGTCTGGTGCAGTCTGCAGGGTAAATGGTTTGTAGGCTGTCTCCCCGCATATTGTCCCACCTTTGTCGTACGTTGTCAGTTGTATCACCTCCTGATAAATTCTGTTGCCACGCCTTTTTAGGCAACATTTGTGGTGACTACGCCCTTTTTTGAAGTGTGTTCTGTCAAATGACAAAAATTTTCTCGAGTGTGCACTTGACCAACTCTGCAGACTGGACCATTCCCTTCTATTGATTGATTGGCACATACACTTGCTATCTTTGCAAGGTATGGGTTTCTTTGCTGAGCACAGGGGGACCACTGAAATAGCCCAAGGCTAATCTAAGCAGTGCAACCCCAGTCCTTCCTCTCGATGTGACCACACCTCGTGATTCCTTTTGCCTTTTGCCCGAAATTACAGAGAGCTGGCGACTCTCCTCACTCTTTCACGGCGAGTTTGACCTGGGTGGGAATCGAACCCACAACTTGTGGATTGCCAGTCCAACTCACTCACCACTGGACCATACCCTTCTAGATTGGAAAACATGCATAATTTAGCATACACATAATTGCGAGCATTGTAACCTGAAAGGGTGCCAGCTGCAAGTTTGGTACATAAAACTTTTGTTGATTAGGAAAATATGAAATGAAGCTATTATTTTTACATGCCAGGAACAATAATCACACTGTGAGCTGCTAGTTTTAATGAGCCAATGCAAATTTTTCCAGCCTGACCTCCCTTCTGATATTGTTCACTGCTTTTTGTTTATTTGAGGCAATATATTTTTGGCTTGTTTCTGCTCTGTGGTCAAAACAAAGGGAGCTGATACATTATAGCTTATAGCTTTCTTGTGCATTAAAAGAAATTATTTTTGCTTGTTTTTAATCAGCATTGCAGCTTTTCTCGATTTTCAAATCTACTCTTTCAGGCCAAGGAAAATGTTGATGAACTTCTATCACAGCTTTTTCATCCTGAAGAGCAAATACCAGCGAGAAGTCCTGCGATTCTGCCTGCAACAAATACAACTAAATCCATTGCCCTTGAGCCACGTAAGAAGATAATTAAGTATAAGATGCCTTCAAAACCAAAGAATTCAAGGAAACAGAAGGCAAAACTCTCAGAAAGGTGAATATATTCGGACTTATCAAGACTGTTTCTGACATTGTATTAGACATGATAGTCATAACTTATCATGACAAGTCTTTAATATTTAGTAGGGCTGCTAAATATCAAAGGCAAAGGCAAAGGCCCTACTAAATATCAAAGGCTTGTCATGATAAGTTGTGACTATCATGTCTAATACAATGTCAGAAAGGTGTGTATCATTTCTCAACTATCATAACAATATAATATTTTATGTTTATTTAATCAACCTGATGCCTGTGAATCCTAGATGCGAGGTTTGTGAAATAAAATCTCACGAGAAAGCTTGTGATAATGTTTCGGACAGAAGCCTTTCTTTAGATTTAATTCTGATATAATTTGAATATTAACTCATGGGTTATTATCGAGTTGCACTGAGATAACATGAGATAGCGCAGGATAGCGTGAACTAACTATAAAATTAACCCACGGGCTCTAAGGTTTCCACTTGAGATAAAATAAGCAATATATGCGTGGCATTCAAATAAAATTAATCAATTTTGTTACAATTTATCTTAGCCAATCTTATGGAATTGAAAATGCTAGAAGTCAGTCGCAACATTCAGCAGAGGGCACTTCTTTGTCAATATTTCCTGATCTTGCTGTGAAGAAGAATCTAACATCCTTTGATGAGCTAGATAAAGAATTCTATGATATTATGAAAAGCAAACTGAAAATTGATCTTAAAGAAAAGGAATTGAAAGAAGCCAAACCAATAGATATTGAAGATGCGTCTATCAACTTGGAAGGAAACACAAATGATAGTCAGACCATGACAAAAACGCTTGAGAAAATGGACATCAAATATCAGAGTCAAATTGAGAAGCTCGACTCTATTCAATCAGTTAGTAAAGAGGCTGACCTTCACATTAACGACAACTCAATAGAAAAGGATCAACAGCAGCCAAGTACAGTGGTTAATATTGAAGTTGAAGACGATGGTAACGATAAAGAAAAACCTGATGTTTTCGGAACTGTGTCCCTGACAGATAATACAGGTATATTCTGATTTTGTTCCCTTTTTTGCAATAGTTGGAATTCTCAGCTCCATCAGAGTAGCCCGCAGCATTTAAGTTGCTGATTATATATGTAGATATAGATATAAATATACAATCTATCAATCAATCTGTCTAGCTCAATGGGATTGTCATCAGCTTTCTGATCATGCAGTTCAGGTTCGAGTCCCATCAATAGCGGTATGCCGCTTGTGGAAAAATCTATTTATTGTGTATGTCATTCATGAAAAAATATAAAAATATATATGGCACTGAAGAAGGCGAAATGCAGAAACACAGAAGTCAAATGGGATGAGAATCTTGGGCTGTATGACTTGGAAAGTATGGCGGCAATTCTTTAGAGCTGTTTAGCTCAATGGGATTGTCGTCAGCTTTCTCATCATGCAGTTCAGGTTCGAGTCCCATCAATTGCGGTATGCCGCTTGTGGAAAAATAAATTTATGCAATCTATCAGTTGTATATCCAGGCCTGAACATGAATATTTCAGCTAAGGAGTAAGAGCACTGAATAGCTTTTCTTGCTATTGGAAGGAAAGCAATTTGCATGCTCATCAGTGCCTTTGTATTGCTTAAAGTGGACCTATCACTTTTTGGAAGTTTGTTTTTGTGGAAAGAGCTTTTATAGTAAGTAAGGATGACGTTTACAAAACTTTGATATCTCTTGTCGTTTTTGAGTTAGGGCCGTGTGAAGGAATATATTGATGATGTCAAAGTAGGGACCTGTTTCACGTTACAGACCAAAGAATAATACGAAATTAGAGCCTGGGACATGGCCTGTCAACAGGTCAAAGATTTAAAAGTTCCAGATGCACACCAATGGACAAAGGCAAATTTAAATTTGATCCGACACCTGATTCTGAAGATCTGATACAATTATTACTCATACCATGGTCTGTGACTTTGAGTAGGTTCCTGCTAAGACGTCACAAACTACTTTCTTCGCACTATCATAACTCATAAACGACAAAGGCTATTGAAGTTTTGTAAACGTCATTCTTACTTACTTTCCAAGCTCTTTCTACTAATTCAAACTCTCAAAAGGTGATAGCTCCACTTTAATGCAATTTCTACACAATTACATCGTGTTCAATTTCTACCTTAGCTTACAACACAACACAAGACGTATTAGAGACTTATATCGAAGACGAAATGAGGGCTGCAACAGATCATGGAGGTGTTTCAACTGAAATAGGCCCAGACTCAATAATTAATACTCACGAAGATCCAGTTGATAGTATTAAAACAAATCAAGATAAAAAAGTCAGCGACTTTGAAGCTCTCAATATTGATGATGCATTAAAGGTATTTTATTATACAATATAAAACTTTTACAGAATTTTAATCATGCTTGCCTCTAGTCCTGGATAGGACTGTAAGGGGACGAGATTTTTATAAGTCCAAGAACAGAATTTTAGACATGCTTGCCTGTAGTTCGGGATAGCACTGTATGGGGACGAGATTTTCATATGTCAAAGTACAGAATTTTAGACATGCTTGCCTCTAGTTCGGGATAGCACTGTATGGGGACGAGATTTTTATAAGTCTAAGTACAGAATTTTACACATGCTTGCCTCTAGTCCTGGATAAGACTTTATGGGGACGAGATTTTTATAAGTCCAAGTACAGAATTTTAGATATGCTTGCCTCGAGTCCAGGTAAGACTGTATGGAGACGAGATTTTTCTAAGTCCAAGTACAGAATTCTAGATATGCTTGCCTCTAGTCCTGGATAAGACTGTATGGGGACGAGATATTTATAAGTCCAAGTACAGAATTTTAAACATGCTTGCCTCTAGTCCTGGATAAGACTGTATGGGGTCGAGATTTTTATAAGTCAAAGTACAGAATTTTAGACATGCTTGCCTCTAATCCTGGATAAGACTGTATGGGGTCGAGATTTTTATAAGTCAAAGTACAGAATTTTAGACATGCTTGCCTCTAGTCCGGGATAGCACTGTATGGGAACGAGATTTTTATAAGTCCGAAAAAGCCAATCTTCTATTTTATATGTCTCGTGATTTTGTAGATTTTACAAAGGAAAACTGAAGTGTCCTACGAAGATATTGTCCATGTATCGGGTGAAAAGGCTCAAGCGGAATCACGACCTGTCATCATCCCTGTCAATAACGCAGCATTTGTCTCTAAAGATGCCTTACACAAAGTCTCTTCTCAAAGAAAGAATTCTTTTCTCACCTCCTGGACGCAGTCTGCGAAGAAGAAGGTATAATGATTTCGATTGCTGTGTATAATCTTTAGTATTTTTAAAGCTCGCCCAGTCGAGAGAAAAGCATATTAAGGAATGTAGCAGGTAACAAATCTTTAAAGAATCACGTAGAAATTTATATAAGATCTTTTATTGTCAATAAGATATTTTTAAATATTGTAGCACTGGGCCTGGGAACCTTAGCCCCTTGGAATAATTTCTTCCGCTCAACGTCACATCTCATTTCATCGACATCCTCTTACGTCATTCGCTGCACTCCCACTGACTTCATCACAATAGATCATAGATAGATAGATAGAAAGATCGATAGATAGATAGATAGATAGATAGATAGATAGATAGATAGATATATAGATAGATAGATAGATAGATAGAAAGAAAGATAGATAGATACATAGATAAACTTTATTTACAGATGATAAACCAGGTTAGCCTAACAACTAATCTTCCTCTGGCCCTCTCTACTAACTACGATATAAGAATGTAATACAATTGTTAAAAATAGTGTCCTTTAAGTTTCTAAAAAGCTTAGTAACATTTTTCATTTTTCATTTAAAGTAAAGTTTAAGTATTCAAATTTGAAGGTCAAGATAGTGCTGATACACTTTTCTCTTAAAAATTCCCAGTGATGTTGACTGTCTAATGTTTAGTGGAAGTTCATTCCATATTTTACTTCCTTTTATTGATACTGACTGATCAGTCTTTTTCAGTATTGATCTAGGCACATACAAGTTGTTTTTGTGATGAGCTTCTTGTTAATCGTTGTTTAATTTGATTTTCATGAGTGAACAAATCAGTCATATACTTTGGAGCTGGTCCATTTAGAGACTACTATGGCTGTTTTGAAGTGCTGCTCTCAGTCTTTTTATTAGGGAATTTTTTATGCTTTATTAATGCTTAGAATTGCTGACATCTGTTTTGAATCAATCATCATACGTGCAAAGCGTTTAGGAAGCAAATAATTTATCATTATAGCTGTTTGTGTAACATCACTTGTATAGCACAATATACAAAGCTATTTAATTTAATGTAAATACAATAATAAATATCCTTCGAACGCCATACATGCAAGATAGTTGCATGAAAGCTAAAAATAATTATGATGAATTTATTTTAATGATTTTAATGCTTAATTTTCAGCTGCCAAATAGAGAATCTGTGAAACTAACAAATATTCATCATTTCTGTACATCTATTCCAGCAACCGAATGCCATGAATGCAAGATAGTTGCATGAAACCTGTAAATAAATATGATGAATTTCATTTTAATGTTTTTAATGTTTAATTTCAGGTGCCAAATAGAGCATCTTCGAAGCTAACAAATATTCATCATTTCTGTACATCTATTCCTGCCATCGAGCTGCCAAGTAATCTGAAAGCCTTGTCCAAGTATCATCACACACCGGATAAGAATTCCGTGCTGAAAAACAGACAGGTATGTCTGAATCTAATTCTTAGTCAGAAATATTTGCCTGAGTATTGTCTATTGGCAATGCATGCTTTATATCTGGCCATCTTCTGATTAAGTTTAACATCGAAACGTTGCGAAGCTTGGGGTATATTTTGAACGGCTCTCTCAAGTGGGTATATAATTATAATTCTTAATATCGAGGCATTGGCATTTACTGATGAAGTTCAACATGGAAACGTTTTAAAGCTTGTAGTATATTTTCAATGGCTCTCCTAAGTAGGGCATGTATATAATTATAACAGGGAGAGAATGGCCCAGTGGTGAGCAAGCCGGACTAGCAATCCACAGTTGTAGGTTCGATTCCCACCCAGGTCAAACTCGCCATGAAAGAGTGAGGAGAGTCGCCAGCTCTCTGTTATTCCTGGCAAAAGGCAAAAGGAATCACGAGGTGTGGTCACATCGAGAGGAATGACTGGGGCTGCACTGCTTAGATTAGCCCTGGGCTGTTCAGTGGCCCCCCTGTGCTGAGCATCGAAACCCATACCTTGTGTACATAGCAAGCGCATGTGTATATCATATCAATACTTCTTAATATCGAGGCATTTACTGATGAAGTTCAATATCGAAACGTTGTAAAGCTTGTAGTATATTTTCAATTGATCCCCCAAGTGGGTATATAATTCCCTTTCCTTTTTCCTTTAGATTAGTGTTCTCGTCTCTTATAGCCCACTTTTCCTTCTTGTATAAAATCATTATAGTTTTGCAATCCTATCGTCAAATTATCTTGTTCATATATTCTTCTCACAATCCCACATATTTAGATATTTGACCAAGTCGAAAGCCCTGCTGATGACCAAGTAGAGGCTATTCAAGAAGTGGAGCCTCGTATTCTAACCTTGTTGTCAGAAAAAGACAAACCCAGTGAGGAGGAATTGCGACTTACCGAATTGGCATCGAAGATTCTAGAAGATGCAATCAAACAATCTGGAGAAATTAAAGCAGAAAAATCATTTTTGAAGCTGCAAAATGTGATCAATCAAGTCGTAAGTAGAGAGCAAATTTCTTTATTTATTTAAGATTGGTTTCCACTATGAGTTAACATGAGTTAATTCTGATATAATATGAATATTAACTCATGGGTTATTATCGAGTTTCACTGAGATTACATGAGATAGCACGGGATAGCGTGAACTAACTATAAAATTAACCCACGGGCTCTACGGTTTCCATTTGAGATAGAATAAGCAAATTTCTGAGAGCAAATTTCTTTATTTATTAAAGCTTGGTTTCCACTATGAGTTAACATGAGTTAATTCGTTAAAGATTGTCATTCTGTGATGGGTTAGAAATTAACTCATAGTGGAAACGCCAAATAATAATTATCCCACGCAAATTATATCATTTAACTCACGTTATCTCATGATCTTGGAAACAAAATGTTTTGAATGTTCCGACAGAAGCCTTTCTTTCAGAGTTAATTCTGAGATAATTTGAATATTAACTCATGGGTTATTATCGAGTTTCACTGAGATTACATGAGATAGCGCGGGATAGCATGAACTAACTATAAAATTGACCCACGGGCTTTACGGTTTGCACTTGAGATAACGAACCTAAAAACTTCCTACTTTCAACATGGTGGACGCAGACTTAAACAATGAACAAACTGTGTTATTACTTCCCCTAAGAAGACGACGAATTAAATTGATGATAGCACAGAGTCGAGTACGATCGGCTCTCTATAAAGCAGTGCGTTATTCACACGGTACAAGATATGTAAGTATGATTCAGGCAGGGCTCATCACTACAAATGCTTGCAAATGGCTTGCATTGGTTTGACAAAGGAAGTTAGTTATTGTTTGTTTAACTTCATCCAGTTGCTGGGCTACCACTCGTAGGGATAAAAATTTACAGTAGGGACATTTGTAGCAAAACCTACGGGATAAAATGTAAAATATAGGTACATTTTAGCAAAACGTAAGTAGATTCGATTCCAAATTTGGCTTCCTAACATCTCAAGTTGTACTACACATTTGATAATTGATATGTACACTGTAGTAGCTAAAAAAATCTCCTCTTGTGATAATGGATACGTTTCTATCTTGGAAATTTGGGTTATAATTTTCTTTATTACCATCTGCAGAAGAACAGTTCAAGTGACTTCAAGTTACCAATCGTTCTAAAAATATACATGTCATCAATGGTTTCCCCAAAAATATATCTATTTTTTTCATACATTTTTGTAGGGATATTATAGGGATAATTTATGAAATGTAGGGATTTACGGACATATTTCTGTAGGTATAACGTAGGTATAAAACCCATGCGCAGTAGGTGAATACCACTGCTCAAGAGAGGCAGCCCTGCTGAGTTGGAATGTGGTACCACGCTCGATAAAGGTCTAATGGAGAACTATTTAGGCCAACAAGTGTGTTCCAGGAAAAATATGAAAAATATACATATGTTAACGGGCTCTTACCAATCAACAATGCAAATTATAATTATTTTGTTATGTTTCATCACACTCATATAACTCTTAATTTCTTTGTTCGCTTTTTTAGTTTGGTGAAAACGACGATGATGTGATGTGCCTAGACGGCAAAAAAACTGAGATAAAATACGATGAAACAAGGTATATGCTGCTATGTTTTACAATTATATGTTCTGATATGGGATAAATATATCACAATTGGACGATTATTAGAGATTGGAATTACTCGCAATGCATCAAAGCCAGAAAGGTATGGAAATGGAAATTAGAAATTCTGCAAACCAGAGTCAAGAAAAAGTCACGGCTCCACGGTTAGGAGTCGGAGGAAGGTTTTGCTTGTTAATGTCATTTTTGAGGAAGGTTTTCTAATTCTATAAGAAATCTAGCTTGAGGAAAATTTTCAGTTGATATGACATTTGATCTAGGAAGTTTTAGTTAATATTGAAAAGCTGAGGAAAATGTTGGGTTCCACATGTGATTAAACTATGTACTATGGTTTCTACTTTTACGGTTACAAACAATGGAATTCAGTTTCATAAATTGAAAATTGAAATTTCTTTGTGGATGTATGTCCTTTTCTACAATTTCATTCATATTTAATTAATTATGAAGGAATTATTTATAGATGAATAGACTAATGTTCGACAACTTCAAGAGTTCGCTTATTGAAAAGTAAATGCGAATTAAAATGAAGAATAAATTTAAAGCGAAGGACATGTTTCCTGAGTGCGAAAGATACTTATATTTCCATAACAGAACAGATAGGTTAAAAAGATTTTCTTGAACATAATTGAAAAAAAAAAAAAAAACGTGATTTTTTTGTAACAGTATCTGATGGCGTCAGCAAGCTATTTTCGCGGTTTTTTCGACAAGAAATGGATTCGCGAGATATTCTACAGCGTTTGTAAGCCAACCGACCGATAAGGGCCTAAATGTTGGACGGCCAGGTCAGGGGCGATGGTACTTCAAGTGAAATAGCACAAGATCTTAATGTGGCCCTATCACTTTTTGAGAGTTTGCATTTATGGAAAGAGCTTTTATAGTAAGTAAGGATGATGTTACAAAACTTTGATATCTTTTGTCGTTTTTGAGTTATGGCCGTGTGAAGGAATAAATTGATGACGTTCAAAGTAGGGACCTGTTTCACGTTACAGACCAAAGAATAATACGAAATAAGAGCCTCTGACATGGCCTGTCAACAGGTCAGAGATTTAAAAGTTCAAAATGCACACCAGTGGACAAAGGCACCTATAAAAAAAATTTAAATCTGATCCGACACTTGATTCTGAAGATAGGATACAATTATTACTCATACCATGGTCTGTGCCTTTGAGTAAGCTCCTGCTATGACGTCATAAACTACTTCCTTTGCACGATCATAACTCAAAGACGACAAAAGATATAGAAGTTTTGTAAACGTAATTCTTACTTACTATCAAAATTCTTCCTATAAATGCAAACTCTCGAAAAGTGATAGGTCCACTTTAAGCATCTGACCATTTGCTTCTCACACTATGACTATTTTCTTTAAGGCTATATTGGACTCCCGCTCCACCCAAGTTTGATTTGCCTCCAGAGTTAGTGAAGCAGCAGTTAATCCCACAATATCACGGCGCACAATTGGCCTACGAAGGAAATATGGAGGGAATTAACGAGACAGCTGCAACAAGCGATGAAGATTCGAGCTCTGATGATGATGTCACTGTTGATGCATCAAGTAAATTCAGACAAAGGTACGTGTTTGAAACTTGGCCTTTGATGAAGCAAAGTATTGATTTAAATAGCCTTTGTTCTTAGTATTAGACAAGATAAATGCCATTTATCATGTCAGCAAGCGATGACGATTCGAGGGTACACGTTAATGCTTAATTGATTAATTGATAGACACACCCATGAACCACATTTAAAGCTAATCCGGGGCTTGATTCTGAAGATATGGTACAATTATTACTCA
>WUAR02028904.1:0-10180 GCA_015164055.2 Chrysaora achlyos
GTATTCTGGATAACTTCCTTTGTAAAAATGTCTGTTCAGTAACAAATTAAACTCATTTTCTTTACCTCTTTCAGTCTTGTTATGGTTGGTGTTATTTCATCTGTCAGGATCTACAAGAGAGGTTGGATCGGTCATATGAAAAAAACCATAGTTTCACGTTAAGAAAGAGCTGTATATTTCCAGCTTATAACATGAAATGTAATAAAAAGAGAAAGCATACTTTTTCAATCTCAGTTAATTTGCTTTGCTTCTTCTCAATTGTCTTTAGTGCTGACTGCTTTTTGCTTTCATACATTCGTGTTCCGGCAGCCTCTTCAATCATAGACAAAGTCTAAAAAAATGCAAATTTATTTCCTAGATTAGAAATATGTTTTTCATGGGTCAATGCCTTATATTTTTCAAATTTCAAACACTGTTTTGCATTCTACTTCTTCCAATAATTCTCTAGGTTTCTTTCATATAATTCAGGATCTCCAGCTCAAACACTGGTATAGACCAGATGTGTTCTGTCATTATTATTATTATTATAAACTTACCTCTACTGGTTTCATGTTCAATACCTTGGTGATCCTTCCCTAAGAACAAATAATATTCATTTTATTTCCAACATCCAGCTATCAAAATTCAGGAAGCAGATGTGGCTTGTGTTTCAATCTAACTGATTTAAAAATGCATGCTGCAGTTCCCCATACATCTTGTCTTGCAAGAACAATAGTAAATAGGTTATGACAACCATGCTTTATAAATAGTGCAACGTTTCAATAAAGAATTAAGTTGCTAACATGATATTTTATACAAAAAAACATACAACAAGTTTCCTAGTGCAGATCTTGCTATGTCACTGCAAGACAAGTTGCAGCATAAATGGCATAAATATTAATTTATCTATATATTTCAGCATTCTCCTTGTTAGAGACTACACCCTTTGTGTTTTTGACTTTCAAACTTGTTCCTAAGCATGAAAGATCTTCAAAAGTAGCTGCAACTTATCCTAAACATTTGTGTTGTTCTTGTGAGTGAAAGTGTTCTAGAATAGTTTTGCATTTCATTCGACAGCACAAAGAACGACTGAACTAATTCTGGAAGAGATGAAGGTAAAGTTTGATTGGTTGTTAGGATTTACTCAATGCTTAAAGCTTTGATATTTTGGTCATATCAAAAGACATGAGAGTCTAGAAAAGAACATTATGGAAGGAAAGGTTAAAGATAAAAAAGGCAGAGAACGACACAGCAGGAAGAAGGTTCCACTGTGCTGTCATGGCCGATCCTCTGCCCCTGGCTAAGTATGGATGATGATGTTAATCTCGTCAGAGGCTTCTGTGTGCATTGAATGGTGCCAGTTTGATTTGCAAAGTGCCAATACAGGATGTGCAATGCCTCTGATTTGTGCCAGGTAAATGACTTACATACCTGCATAATGAGAAAATGCGGATTGTTGATATTCAGCTGCACTGATCTAAAAAGATCTTGCACTCTCGTGTTGTTCGCATTGCAGCCATTTATTAGGTATTTATTGCGTCCTCCAAGCACAATCTGAAAATGAAATTAGACAAATAACAAACTGGTAGCAAGCAAAGAAAGTTTGAGTTCAAATGTTGGAGTTAAAACGTTGAAGCTTAAATTGCAGGTGTAACTTCTCTGACATTCCCCATTCTCTTAATCTTTGCAAATTTAACTGTGTAACTATGATACAATTAGTAAGAAAATTTGGTGAGCACAATGAAGCCAGACTGTTAACTTTGCATAATTTGCTCCAAAGGTGGCACTTAAACAAATAAAACTGCACCTGGCTTAGGTGTTACAAAGTTTTTATCAAGGTACAATCCAATATTGGAGTATTTGAAGAATTTCATTGATTTGTTTAATGCACAGTGATTTTGATCAGACATTCAAACAATGACGTATTATTCATTCGCAACAGAGACAACTGGCAAAACAAGCACACAAACAAAGCTGATTGCCAAACAATGCAAGTACAAAAACCAAGTTTATAATTACTTATGTTCTGTAGCATTACAAAATATAGTGTTACTAGGATTGCCATCATATCTGTACTGGTGACACAACATTTAGGCTGCTATGGGCAGAACCCACTCTGTAGAATGTGTCAAGTGCATACATGAGATGTTTTGGAAATTTTTGCATGGACACTTACTTTTGGTGATTTTATCGTTTCGGTTGATAAAACTACGAAAGAAAGAAGTTGCACACATGCACATCAATATTTTCATTGCTGCACACACGAGATCTCGTCATCTAGTTGCAGTTTTGTTTAGAAAACATAATGTCAAATAGTGCAATTGTTTGAGAGGTTGTTGTGAGTGTGACGCAAGAGCTGATAAAATTGGTTTCTAAAGTATGTGGCGACTACCATTGGCCCCAGTCTGCAGAGTATGGCAGTTGAAAGTCGCTCTTAAATTATGATTGTGCTGTTACAGACTTGCCCGATTGGAAAGTATGGCCTTTTTCGATGAGATCTCAGGTGTGCACAGCGAAAATTTCAAGGGTGCAAGTGTGCAATTTTTCTTCATTGGGTTTTTCTGGATTGTTCAAGTGGACTAAAACAGTAAACGTTGATAAAAAAAGCGGCTGAATAATATTGAATTTATATGGGTTGCAGGAGGTCGCAGGAGCCAGTTTGTCAGTCTGTGTTGTGCATTGCACGATTTGCCAATTGTTGCCAATTGTTGCCAATGTTTCCCGACCACGCTCTTTTAATAGTGCCAGTTTGGGCCACACCCTTATTGAATGTGTGCAATGTCGATATAAGAAAAATATCACGGGTGTGCATTGGCCAAACTTTCCAGACTGGGACTTGGAGCTTGCTTATAAATTCCAAACAAGCGACAGAGTTAGCAGTCAGGCATGATCATGTCCGGATACAATTTGGTAAAACAAAAATAAATTCTGTTTAAAAACAAATCAATGAGCTTACCTGTCTTGAAATGGTTATTTCATCGAAACTTTCATACCCAATGGGGCTTTGATTTTTATCTGAGTTATCAAAAGTGATTGTAACAGTTGCCTTTGAGACTCCAGCTTGCCCATTTTTGTAAATTAATTCCTGAAGATTACTTGCTCTGACCTAGTAAGGAAGCAACAAAATAGACTTTATTGGACAATTTTTAATCAGTTGTTGAGTTTCCCAAATTGTGTTACTTTTACGTTTTACGTTTCATCCCTGAGAATTTGTTGTTCTTGTTAAACTGATTTTAAATAAAAATAATCATTCTATCTTTGGAAGGGGGGCTCTCTCTTGATTAATTTACATATTTGTGAAAGAATAACCCAGTAATCGTACGCATTGTTCAGTCTTGCACAAGCTAGGCTAGAGCCCTAGGTATTTAGGCCATTTACCTGAGTCAAATTGGATATGCCAAGCAAGAAGCATATGCTGTCAAGAATATTTGATTTCCCACTTCCATTTAGCCCAGTTATAGCATTAAAATTCTTGTCGAATCCAGATACTTCAGTTCTTTGGGCATATGATTTAAATCCATCAAGAATAACTGTTTTTATGTACATTTTTATTTTCTGGTTGATATCGTTACAATGAAGGAGAAATGTTTTGCCGCCAAAAGCAAATCCAAAATGGCGCATGCGTTAGTGAATTAATCTGACAAAGAGGCTAGAGGCGACACCCAAAAGAGGCAAAGGTATCACAGAGGTTCTTCTTCATAAATAAACTAAAACGAAGCACAGATTATTAATGAAATGAACTACAAAGATTTTTTAGTAACTATTATAACATAGAGTAGATCTAAGGAGTAAAATATTTTAGGACCTAGAGGAGGACAATTCCAACAAGGACAATTCCAATTATTTCACCGAATATTCAAGTTTTATGCCAAATTTATTGACTTTTTTGCCTAAACTGTTAAATAAAAATACGATAAAGTATTCTCCTAGGACATTTAACAAGCCATTCCCAGCATAATAAACTGTATATTATTTTAAAAAGCAGCTCATTTTGGCATCAACATGGGTGATTCTCGATAGCTACTGCATACACATGGAAGCATAAATGATGTAAAGAAAACACTTCGAATGGTTGTTGCTGACAACTCTCTTCAGCTCTCGTCTCGGGATTGAGTCCTGGATTCTGCTTAGAATTGGGACCTTTTTCTTGAATGCAGGGCCTATTTGACTTAAAGGATAAACCATAGCTAAGGCTCAATTGAATCTAAGTTGGACTAAAGCAATAAATACGACTTTGCCAAATATCTTAATTAGTACAATGTTCCTACTTTCTACTTAGCTAACAACATCAACATGATTTACCGTAAAGGCTCACAAAATAAAAAGAAACAGAGTAAAGCTGTCAGTTCTAATGAGATAACCTACTATACAAATATTTACAAAGTTAGAGTTTCAAATTTATAAAAATATTTCTTCGATGTATGCTGAAAGGAAGTTCAGTTAGGCCCATCTAGGCCGTTTCAAACATGGCTCTGAGACCACGTGTTCTGGCTTGACGTTTCATCTGCAAGAAAGAAATGTCGTTAGTTTGAAAACATAAAATGTAATAATCATTATGTAAACTCAAAGCACTGCATCTTGTTTATCAAACTTAGAAATTAAACAAGAACTTATTTCATGCAATTTTTCTAAATTTTCTACGCGAGTTCATTTTTTGCTGGTCATCTTGAGTTTCCCACAGATTGCGAAAAAAGGAGTTTAAAATCTGAAAATTATTATCAACCTTTTCTTCGACGATTACGGTTTTCTTGGCCTCTCTATCTTCGGCAATTTTCTAAAACAGGAAAAAACATATCTTATTTTCACTGATAATGTTGATAGGCATGTGCAACTTGTTAGCTTTGCAAGTCATGGGTTTATGCGCCTAAGCGAAGTGGGATCACTGAATAACCTAAGAACAAAAAATATTAATTTCACTTCAACCATAAATCAGGAAGGTTCCATGTTCCATTCCACCTGATTGAAACTAATTTTTGTGTGTTTCTTGTGTAATTTATTTAATTTTAGTAATAACAAATGTACATTAATTCAAACTAACGTAAAGCATCTTAAAAGATGAGATAAATCATATGCTGCAAAAAGTAGACGCGCATTTATTAGAGAGGAACCAAGTTTTGATCGAATTTTTTAACTGCTTGATATTGTGGGCTGTTTTGATTTCATGTAAGTAAATTCATGATTTTAGGCCCTTGGAGGTCCCTGATATGGCGTCATAAATAGTTTCCTTCGCTATCAAAGCTCTTTTTATAAATACGAACTCCCAAAAAGTGATAGGTCTATATTAAGACTTGAGTGGAATGAAAATAGGTCAGTAAATTGCAAAAGCGAGGCTCAGATTAATAAAAGGTTCAAATATTAACTTGATAGATAAAAAATTGGATTACGTTTTCAATTAATGAGCTTGTGAGTCTTTTGAGCTCTCAAGGGTCGTCTATTTAGGATCTGTATCACGAAAGAAGACAACTTCTTCCTTGATGTGTTGAGAACGAAGATGGCGAAAGGTCGGAGCAACAAACAGGCCACAAAGTTAGGTATACAGACACACAGAAAGCTAGTTTCCACAGAACAAGAATTGATATTCATAAACCGTCCTTTCTCACCATTTTTTCAGCTTCAATCATTTCCAGTCGTTTTCTCTCTTCTTCAAATACTTGATTTTGCTCTTCCTGTCGTCTTTTCCTCTCATTCACAAGCTCCAGCTCACGTTTACGTTCTTCCTCCAATTCTTGCTCGATTTTGCTTGGGATTTTCTTGGCCTGAACAAAAATTGAATTGTGAACAGGTTTATAGTTAACTGGATAACTAATTTAATAAACAGTAGTTGCAAGTGACTATACCATTAACTCGTAGGCCTAGCACAACATCAGGAACCAGAAAAAAGTTATTTTCAAAATTATTCATAAATGTGAACGAGCTAATATACCTAATACCTACCTACAGCTAATATGAATGTTTAGTCATTTTTTATCGAAAATTGGTTTGAAAATGTCAACGTGGTTGGATAGAACTAAACAATTATTTGCAGCAGAACATACAGAGAATCACAAAAAAACGAAAATTATTGTTCATCTTACCTTTAGACTAGGTGGTCGTCCTTCTTTGGTGATTCCTTGAGGACTCTTTTGATTGGTTGTTCCGGGTGTGTCAGCTGGTTTAGCGCTTTTCTGATTGGCTGATTCATCGGGCTTACTGCTGCCTAACTTATCTGGTAATTCTTGTTTGTTTGTCACTGATTTTAGGTTGTTGGTTTCAGATTTTTCAGCAGAGTTTATTAAATTTATTTCTTTAGGGTTTCGTTTTTTGAGCTCATTTTCCCTTCTCTCTTGTTCCTCGATTTCTTTCCGGACTCGGTCATTTGTCACAAGTGACCGGTAGTCCGGTTGTGAGTGCGGAATGTCAGCTGACGACTTCGTAGGACGTTCATCTTTAACAAGCTTAGAGTTTTCTTTATTTTTTAATAATGATTTCCTATCGTCTTTGGTTTCCGACTGAGCCATAACGGGCCTAGACTGTGTCGTTGCTTCGATGTCTTTCTTTATTAGATCCTGTTCTTTCGTCTGCATTCTTCTTCGGATCTCCTGGTCCCTTTCTTCTTGCTCTTCCAACTCTTTGCGAATTCGATCATCTTTGGCAATTCTGCGATACAAATTATCGTCCACTTCATTTAATTTGGCATTTTCTGGTTGGCTTTTGTGCTCGAATTTCGGAGAAACTAGCGAATTCTCCACAAATTTGCGCCCCACGTTCTTCGTAACAGGGGACTTGCTCGTCTTTGCCGAATCAGATCCCCCTCCCAACATCATTTCACCCAATTTACTGAGCCTATCTTCGTTTTTATTGCAGGGTTTCCTCTCAGCGCCAATTCGATCATCTTCAGTTAGGCCCTCATCATTTCTAACACCAAAATCCTTCACTTCAGTATGTTCTTTCCCACCGTTTTCCAAAATACTCCTTCCATGGTACGACTTCGGCCGATCTTTCCTTATTCTCGCCTCCGTTTTCACAGGCTCTCTCTCACCAGCAGTCTCCGCTTGAAATAACGCCAGCCTATCTTTAATGCTTGGTATATGTTCTTCGTCACCTAAGCTGTTATTATTTTGGTCAGGCGTCGTATCCGTAGCAAGTTCAACTTGTTCTTGAGCGATCTTGTCTCGATGTTCCGAATTTCTCTCATCGACAATTCTCTGCGGTGAGGTCTGTGATGCCTTACCACCTTCAGGCACTCGGAAATCATTTGAAAATCTCTTCTCGTTATCTTTATACCTCTCTTTGCTTTCAAATTCAGTGGCAGTGTGCTCCATTTTTTTTGGTGAATATTTAAGGCTATGCGATCGTTGTTGTATCTTCTTATCATTCTTGACAAAGGCATCACCCTCTCTCGAGAGAAGCACTTCACTCTTGTCGTCTTTATACCTCTCTTTGCTTTCTAATTCAGCGGCCTTGTGCTCGATTTTCTTTGGTGAATATTTAAGGCTATGCGATCGCTGTTGCATCTTCTTATCATTCTTCACAAATGTCTCGCTTTCTGTCGAGGCAATGACTTCACTCTTTGATTTCGCCAAGGATCTTTTTTGATTTGTCACCTCCTTGGTATTGTTGGTTGGTTTGTTTTCAAATAACTGCTTGAATTCTCCAATACTTCTCAATACAGTCCTGTCTTCGTCTGTATTCTTAGATTCCATCACATCTTGTTCTTTACTTGCTACAGAAACTTCTTCTTTCGGCTGCTCAAATGAAGAATCCTTCACTTTTGATGTCTTCTGCTTTGCAACAATTTCAACATTTTCTTGCTTTTTATGTGTATCTGTCGAGGTTTTATCAGCTTGCAGTACAGTGTGCTTTGGTGACAATTTCTCCAGCTTCGCTTTGGTTTCCGACAACGAAAAATGAACGCTGTCTCTACTAGCTTCCTTAGTGGATATTTTTCCTCTTTCATTTTTAATTCCACTTTCAAAATCTTCCTCGTTTGCCAATTGAACTTCTTTTGAAAAGGAATTCTCGACTTTATACTTTGCTCGTCTTTCCGAAAACGTCTCGTTTGCTTTCGTAGCTTTTCCCACGGACATGTTTTCGTCTGCCAAAACTTTCTCATCTCGTGCACCAACATCAACACTCGTTTGTTTCTCGAAGACATGAATATGATCACTATCTTTTCGCGGCCTAGTAAGTCCATCTCCAAGACTTTTGCTTCTTGTGAGCTCTGCTGAGCGCGGCTTCATATCAAACGACGCAGACTTGTATTTATCAACAGGCCTAGCTGTTGTCGCGCTTTCAAACATTTCTTTAAAAACGTTGATGCTTTTCAAAGGCTTGCTTTCCTCCAGGGAGTTTCTCTTCTCGGCTTTATCATCTTTAGATACAGTGGAATCAATTTTGCTGACTTTTTTGTTTGTTTCGTCTTTATTTGTAACTTTAAAATCACCTTTCTGGCTAACGATGCCAACATCTTGCAACTTTTCATCTGAAATTCTACTATCAGGATTTCGCATTGTTCTACCTTGTGCATTGCTAATATCACGTGATGTATTCTCTGTGGAGGCAGCCTCCTCCTCCGCAGATTGTTTCTCCCCCGCAGCTTTACTTCTTTGGCTATCAAGCATTTCAACAACCTCTGCTGCACGCAGAACCTCCTTTCCAACAGGCATAGACCTTCTTCTAGCTAAAAACTCTTCATCACGGACTCTTTTCATTCCTTTGTCTCTCAACTGGACTGTAGTGTCCTGCTCGTTCCGTTGAGCGATCTCCATATCAAGCAAGCCTTTTACCAGTGTGCGGCTATCATCTAAGTTCAAAGCTCGTTCATCTATAGTCTCGCTTCTGCTATACTCAATCGGGTATTTCCTTGAATTTACCTGCGTTTCATAATAAGGATCAGTAACTTTCCAAGGCGAATCTGGCACGGTAGGCTCTGCCATTTTCTTCTTCTTAGCTGCTTCCAGCTCGGCTACAACTAGGCCGTCGAGCCATTCGCATTCTTCGACGTACGACAGTCTGTCAGGCTCTAGTGTACTTCGTAGGCCATACAAGGATCTTGTTCTCACGACGTGGCCACTTTTTGTCTTCAAAAACTTTTTGGTCTTTTTCTTTATCTGGCCTTTCGCTTCCTCGGGTGATTCTTCAGAGGGACGTTCCTCTGCAAATCGCTCTTTCGAACTTAGCTTGCCATCATCAGAAGTATCAGCTTCAGAGGAAATGAAAGTTTCACTGTCAAAGCTTTTCGAATCATCACTGTGGCTTACATTTTGAAACTGTCTCGGTTTGATATTCTCTTCCGACAACTTCTCACCCGTTGCAGAAGACTTTTTACCGTCTCCAGGACCAACAGTTCCCGTCCTTTCAACTTCATTATCAAATCGACTTCCATTTTGAAACTGTCTCGGTCTGATTTCCTCCTCAACTGCAGTCTCGTTTACTAGAGCATGCCGCTCTCTGCGGTCCCCAGCTTTGTTCACTCCATCCTGTCTAACAGGCCTATCCTCATCTGACGTGCCAGTTGTTACCTTAACTTCTTCTAACCTCAGCAAACCAAGCGTACGTAGTTCATCCTTGCTGTCTTCTTCGGCATCTTTGGGTTGATCAGTCTTAAACTTAGCTGACGCATCTTTGTGTGAATTCCCATCCTTCGAGTCAAAATTCGTTTCATCTAGCAGGTCTAATAAATCAAACCCAGGAGCACTCTCTTCATGTTGCACAACACAATCGGTTATCTCATCTTCCTCGACTTCTTCACCAGATGTTTCTCTCCCTTTGAGATCGCCTTCAGAATCGATCAACGACTCTTCCAGCATGTCGATAAAATCTATTGAAGAATGTTCCACGCCAACAGAATCCCTATATGGAATCTGGGGTTCCTTGATCTCTTTCTTGGAAAACATCTCATCTTTCTTTACTTCCTTCTTGGAACGAAGGTCATCTTCTTTTACTTCCTTCTTAGAAAGTGGATTTACTTTCTTCACTTCCTTCTTGGAACGAGCGTCGTCTTCTTCTATTTCCTTCTTAGAACTATGTTGATTTTCTTGTCTCTTCTCCTTATTAAATTCATCATCTTCAGCATCATGCATTTTCGTCTCGCCATTGCTTATAATGACAGAGTTTTCCTTCGTATCTATCTGACTATTAACAGTATTTCCATCCTTTCCAATTTGCGTTTTAAGATCGGAACGTTTCTCTTCCTGCATCCTCAAAAAAGAGCCTTTTGTTC
>WUAR02029126.1:0-10171 GCA_015164055.2 Chrysaora achlyos
GTGCGCAATATTGAAATATCTTTCTGTAGAGTTTAAGAAAGAAGACGAACTCAACATGCTGAATTTTCATGCAGAGATCTCTAGCAGCTGCTCTTGCTTCAACTTTCTCAGTTAAATCCTGTGCCATTTCATAAAGAACAGTGCCGATTTCCTCATAACACGTGTCGATAGCTGAAATTGCAGTATCGCGTGAAAGCCAGTGGGTATCTCCAGGTTTTGGCAAACTGCGACCTAAAATGTGAGTGCGTTTGGGGCTGCTTCTAAAAATTCTTATCACACTATCGACCCTTTCAAAAAACCCAGATACCTTTGGGATCTTCTTTGCAGTTTGGGAGGCACAGAGTGTCATCCTATGAGCCACACAATGGTTGTAATAAGCAACAGGGTAGCTCTCCTGTACTTTTTTTGTGTGCACAATTCAACTGACCACTCATAGATGGAGCTCATATGACTGACCTATTAGTTTTGTCCCACTTCTTTCTGGTGTTATTTTGTACCCAGCTAGTGTTTCCAAAAGAATCTTTGTCAAATCATCTGCTGACTGTCCACTCGATGAGTTGACCATTCCAAGCAGATGCTCTACGATGTCCCCATATTACTAACATCGCTTGTATCATCCATCATTACAGCTAAAAACATAGATTCGTCCATACGTTTTTGGATTTCACTGCGGACTTCCTCAAAGACACATTCGATGAGGTCATTCTGAGGTTCGTGTGTCCAGGGTTGCCAGATTGGCTTTTTTAAAGCCAAATTTGGCTTTTTTGGCTTTTTTTGATTGGCTTGGCTTGCAAAATTTTTTTTGGCTTATTTCTTAATTTTGGCTTTTCTTTGGCTTTTTTCCGTCCCAAATCAGTCAAAAATGTTTTTTCTCCCCATTTGTCTTGCATTTCTTACTCCTGACAAAATGAATGACCTTTCTAACCTCGTAGGCAGCGAGACAATAGTCGGATTACCAGCAGACGACTAATATCAATTTCAAGCATGACTGCATATTTTCACATTGAATTGCAAGCATCATGTGTCGTTCTATGACGTATGGCTGCATGACGTTTTTAGCAATGAATCACAATGGCCATGGTGGAATCCATATTTGATTGTTTCGAATGTATGGTACACACTTTTGGCGTTCCTTTTTTGGCGTTCATTTTTACAAAACCATAACGTAGAATATAAACACCCTTTTTTAATTGCATTCTTCCCGATTTAGAAAGCACAAGCTCTCTTTTAAAGAGCCCTTCATCAGAAGCTTTATAATCTAAATCCGAACAAACTGCAGTGAAAGTCTTATTCGTGTTACGGGCACATTTTCAAGAAGTGTAAAAATGAGTCTCAGCAAGCCATCTAAAGGCACAAAATGGAAAGGTCATTACGATGAATCTAGAAGATTCAAGCCCGAATGGCAGAGGAAATATCCTTGGGTTAAAAAGGCAGTGGATGGATCTGACATGGCTTACTGTTCTTTTTGCCGAGTAAACATCCAGCCTAGAGCGTCAAATCTCAAACAGCATGAAGAGACTTCAAAACATGTGAAGATCACAAGTTCAGTTTCAAGCAGCCGCAGACTTTTTGCTCCAAAACCAAAAGATGATGAAGAAACAAAGAAATTGGAGATTCAATTTTCTGTCGTCATAGCCACAGTGCAATCATGTCCATAGACCATCTTGGAGAAATAATAGTACGTGGTGGAACTGGTTCGAAATTAGAGAAAATGAAGCTGCATCGCACCAAGTGTGCCAGTCTGATAACGAACGTTGTTTCACCAGCTTTACACGAAGATTTGTGCAAAGATATGGAGGCTGGAAAGTTTTGTATCATGATTGAGGAGTCGACAGATGTTGCCTGCTTGAAGTACCTCTGCGTAGTAGTGAGGTTTTACAGCAAGGTGGAGAAGAAGATTGTCACTGCCTTTGTTGGTTTGATACCAGTCGTCAGTGCAACGGGAAAGAATTTGTTTGATGCCATGAAAACTTTTGCAGAGGCTGCCGGGTTGAAGATGAGTGACTGTGTTGGGTTTGGCAGCGACGGAGCATCAGCCATGGTTGGTGAGCATGACTCAGTTTGGTCCAGGGTCAGAGCGGAATCGCCCAACTGCATCATAATGAAGTGCATATGTCATTCCTTGGCCCTTGGCATCAAGCATGCATTTGAGCAGATACCATCTCATCTTGGCTTCTTTTTGAGTGAAATTCCAAAATGGTTTTCAAAGAGCATCTTGCGCCGGGAAGCATACAAGAAGCTGTTTGACATTATCAATGAAAACAGTGAGAGTGCAAGCCTTCCCCACCCTTTCCAGAGGTTCTCGCAAATACGTTGGTTGGTCAGAGGGAAAGTCATTTTCAACATATTAGTCAACTGGCAGGAATTGAGAGCCCACTTCTCTGTTGCAGAGCTTGAAGGAGATGCTCAAGTGCGCTACAAAGCCCGCTTGATTGCAGATATGCTACGAGATCCTTTAAATCTCCTATACTTCCATTTCCTATCTCCGATTGTAGCCGAGTTTGAGAGGGTGAATGCATTTTTTCAAGCCACAAATATCGATGCTCATGACATGATAAAGGAGCTCAGTCTTTTTTTCGATAGCCTCAAGAGCCGTGTGTTCAATGTAAATGGCGCCCTGCTGCCACTTGCGGAGGTAGATTTCGGTGCTAAATTTATATTTGAAGCTGAAGCACTAGTAGAAAGAAACGAAGGAGACAACTCCTTGTTATGAAAGGTTATGATGCAACACTAAGCGACATGATCAGTTCAAGAAGGTCCAAGAAGAGCTTGAGTTGGTGCCAGTGGTCTCATTAAAACGGCATGCTGCCACAAGATGGGAATCACACAGCAAGGTTCTCAAAGATGTGAAGGCAACATATCCAGCGATTATAAAAATGCTTCAGGATGTGATGAAGAAAGAAACTGCATCAGATGTTGTCTCTAAGGCAAATGGGCTGCTCACATACAGCAAGACGTTTGAATTTGTGCTGATGATAGTTGTCTTCGATGCCATACTGCAACAAACAAGCCCTTTAAGTAAAACCCTTCAAGGAAGTGCCATCGATCTGCATGAAGTTTTCCAGCTGGTTGACACCTGTGTCGGAAATCTTAAATCTTTGAGAGATGAGGCTTTGCTCGAAGAATTCATCCAACAAGCAAGAAACATAGCAGAAAAGGCCGAAGTGCATACTTCGTTTGCTGATAAAAGGTGCAGGAAAAAGAAAAGGCAGTTGGACGAAAGATCGAGAGATGAAGTCTCGACAGACCCAGCAGGACGCTTTAAAAGAGATGTTTACTTTTTGTCTATTGACATAATTGAGCACCAGATGAATGAACGATTTGGAAAAAACCGCAACGTAATGGCTGTATTTGATTGCCTTTCCCCAGAAAGTTTGTCGAAAAGATCTCCGTCTGAAAATAAGGCTAGCCTAGAGAAGATATTCAAAGAATACGGCCCAGGTGGCTCAGGTGATGTTAAACGCGAGGTATTTCACGAATATGCCTTATTCCAAAAGAGGTTTAAAGAAAATGAATGCATCAAAATGGCAATGAGTCTCAATCAAAAAAAAAAAGAGAAGAATCTTTAAGTGGGAAGTGCAGCAAGGAACATGTACAAGTTCAAAGCATCTCTTCAAGTTCTCGTACACTTCAAAGTTGCACAAGGTTTACCCAAATCTCTACAAGCTGTACCAATTCTTCCTGACCATTCCCGTCACAACAGCAGGAGCAGAACACTCTTTCTCCAAATTGAAACTTATAAAAACTCACCAAAGATCTCGCATGGTACAGCAACGCACCACAGATTTGGCACTGCCTTCAATTGAACGTGAAAGATCAATTGACATCGACAAGGCCATTGATGTTTTTGCAACAATCAAGAATAGAAGAAAGGATTTTATATTGTAGAGAAACCATTGGCTGATTTTGTTCTGTTCATTCCTTACGGCGATTAGATCAACTATATTATATTCGATTAGTTACGATATGTGAGGAATATTTGTTTGCCACCCTTCTATCAATATAAACTACCCAATATACATATAGTAATAACATTAAAATCAGCACTGTTTAAGGTCATTGTTTTAAGTCAAGTCTTCCAGCAAAATGCTTTGAGCAAACGACTCAGAAAATTCACTGCGCTTGCCCCCCCCCCCCATTCAAAAAGCTCAATTTCTGCCACTGCAAGAGATTATCGTGCAAAATAACTGTGCGAATTTACGAAGATAGAGTCATTCAACAATCAAAAGTCGTCCGTCAGCGGTCCTAAAATTCCGCTTTTTGATGTCACAAGTTCGACAAATTTATTGAACGGATATTCGTTATGACGTCGAACCAACACAAAAATGTTCGCAGTTGAGTTTGGGAAAATCGCAATTTTCAATGCGTATAAAATGACTGATAGGAGGATAGGAATATGTAATAAAATCTATATCGATATTTTCACTGCATAAGGCCTTTAATATTGCTACTGAGGCATTAGAAGAAAACGTCTCAGAAGAAGATGAAGAACATGATACGATTCACGCTCGCCCTACAAGACATGCAGCATGTGCTGCTCAGTACATGATAAACGCTCAACTAATTGATTTAGCTCAGGATTCTTATCTTCCCCGGCCCCCACTATGTTAAGTATGGAGGTCTGGGTCCTAGTAATCTTAAAAGTCTGGACACTAGTCACGTTTTGCTGTTTCCTGTTATAATTGTGTAGCTTGGATTTTAGATTCATTCGCTTCTATTCGTTGAGCATTCGTATTCGTTTGATCTCATGTTAACGTTCAGGTTTATTCACCATTATTACGATGTTATATCCAGTTAGGTGTTTTGTATATATTTCACGAGGTTTTGTATATAGATTTCAACCTGTTGTCTCTTTCTATACTTCACATGACCCACTTGCCTTGGGGCACTGTTAAAATGTTTTGTATAACAATCAGGAAATCTCTGCACTGCTTCAGAAGATGCTTAGAGAGGGAGATGCAAAGGTTCCAGAAAAAAGTACAAAGGCACAAGATAGGTAAGTGTTAATCAGGACCCAATTCAAAGCAGAGAAGGAGAAAGGAACACAGTTAAAGAGGGGGGTTTGTTCCAGCTAGGAAACAATGCGCATTGCACGACAAGGCAACAGTTTCCATGAATCTGAATAAAATAATGGTAACTGTAAGGCAGGCTTGTTCAGCATGTGGAGAGTCCAGTTTTGTATAGAGATCTAAGCCAATGGTATTCGGAAAACATTCTGGAAAAATTTCCTTAAGTTTTCCAATACTCGTGGCTGGATTAACAGCAAAGGGAGTTACACTTGTCTGCAAACACATGGGTCTTGCTGTTTATCACACACAAGCACATTTCATTTTAATTTACAAATTATTTTTCCTCTCATCTCTTCCTTTTGGAACCAATAACAAGACAACCTCAAGATTTCATTAAAGAATGTGAAAAATTTTTGTTTGGAGGCGAGATGGAGGTTTCATACCAGACACTCTTAAAATATGGCGTCTACAGCATGTTTAATTGTAATATTGAAAAAATACTAACTTATTGATTGATCCAGGAAATGTGTTTGCACTTTTTGAATTTTGTTTTATTGTCCAGTTACAGACTTTACTACCAGAAATGTACAGTTTTGTGCTACAATTTGGGCATTTTACAATAAAATATGTAATTGTGATATTCCCAAAACTAGTTCTTTTCAGCAAATGAAATAAACAGTACAGTAGAGATGTGGAAGGGGCAATTTAAAGAAAGAGGACACTCACATTGACTCATTCATCTCAGACTGACCTAAAGGTATCCACCACTTCAACTAACCGCGGCCTCTGTTTCCAACTGGGCCTGGGTTGAGTTGTGGGGTGAAAGAATTTCTCGACTTCTGTTTTTGCAACAAGGAAAGCTTTGGATCTTTATCAAACAGTAAATTTTTATCACTGATATTTCACTGTTATTTTCAATTAAGTTAAATTTTTGTGGCTTTTTTATCCTCGGAACAGCTTTCTTCAAAGCTTTTATAAATACTTGGCTCTGGCAAGTCACAAATATTGTTGTTATCTTGCCATTCTTGGTTTGGCATTTAGGCCCGCACAAAGCAAGAGCTGTCTGGTTTAAACTTGAAAAGTAAAGGACGTCGAAGATGGTTAATGGAATTTGAAATTGATGAAATTTTTTATAAATTTATTTAACAATTGACTTCAGGTGAATGCAGAACAACAAAGGAGGAAGCAAACTTGCGCATACATGTTGAGAGGGCAATAAACAGGATCAAAGAGTTTAAAATTCTGAAAAGCACACTCCCAATCAATAGGCTTCCATTGGTAGATGACATTGTTAGGACATGTGCATCTTTATGCAACATTCAGCCAAGACTTATCAGAGATGTCACCTCTTGCAACTCAAAATGATTCATTCAGTGACAATGATAACTATTTTTCATTCTGTTTTTTTGTTCCTAGGCAAAGCTAAAAAGTTACTTGTAGACTAGTTATTAACTTTTATATAAATGAGGAATATAATGATAAAAGTAGTAAAAGTCTTTGAAATTTTGCACTAACAGTTGCCAGATTTCGTTATCAAACTCGATCTTTTGAATATATGACCCATGTGCTGTCCAAACAAAGAAGTAACAGGATGGAAGTCCATTACCAGATATTTGTACTTGGCATTGCGTGAAATATTTGTGAGTGATATTAAGAGAAACATTTCCATCAGTTCTCTTCAAAAATGGAAGATTAACCTCGGGATCAGTTGGAGTTGTGTGTCTTATTGAGAAAGGACATTTAACTTCCAAGCAAGAACTTCCACAACAGTCACATGTTATGATTCTGTCAGGGCTTCCACCAACATATGGCATATCTTCAGAGAGAAAAAGACCACATTCTGCTGCCCTAGCATTCTTGTGTGTTTTCTTAAAAATCTCCATGAAACAGTTAACTGCATCTGATTCCATGGATCTTCCATATTTCAGTGCCGGTATTTCTGGATTGATTGAGGCATCACCTGATATGGCATTGAATATGCCATCCAGATGTATGCCAATGCTTCTTGTTCTTTTCAAAGAAGCAAGCTTAGTTTTAACATCATGGGCTTTGGAAGCTGTAATGACATGTTTTATAAAATAGACTGTCCAAGTGCCAGAACTTCGATTGATTTACAATTGCCCTTTGTAAATTTCTTCATACTTTGAGCAAAATCATCCTTACTTTCAGACATACTGAAACAGTCGTTCAACGAATTTAAAGTCTTTTCTGGCTTGTCATCTTTTTGCAGGTCTTTCTTTTGGCAGGGCTGTAAATAACATATTGTCTGATTCATTACAGACCGCACCCAAAAAAGCAGCCATACTTTCCAGACTTAAGCTGTATGAAAAGGTTGCAATGGGGTTATGGTTTTTCTTTGGTGAGCAATTGAGCTCTGTCTTCTTTTTCCCACGCTGTCCAAAATCACTTCTTTTGAACTTCATATCCTTCACTTTCATGTAACCAACATTTTTGTTGTTTGGAAGCCACTGACAAGCTGTTGAAGCGCAGGAGGGGTTGTTCAGACCCATTCTGCTGGCTGCCTCAAAACGAAAAAGTGCTGTAGCAATGTGGTTACACGTCTGCGACAAACCAGCCATGCAAGTACAGTGGGCGCACATGATTTTGCCAGTTTTTTTTTGACAAACATATCCAAAACTTATGTGGTGCATCATTGATACGCTGGGAGGGTCTACAGGTACCCTTCAGAAGACAGTACATGTTATGAAACTGAAGTTTGGATAACCATCCTTCTGAATAGTAACTATATGCTTTTGATGTTTTGTAGTCACTAAGGTCACTGATGGCAAGCTCATTCGGATGAAAAGCAAGGAAGTTGAATATGTCTGAATACATAGTAACTGGCCAGAACTTCACACCACTTTCTTCATCAAGCCACTCTTGTTGTAATCCAAACGGGTCTGAAATCTGATACCCTTCAATGACAAGTTTTGATTTGTATTCATTAGCGATTTCACACTCAACTTCTTCAGCGGACTTTACAAGTGGAACATCATTTTCCACAGCCACAAACACTCTAGCAACCAATTCAGCTTTCTTGCCACTGACTTTGAGCCCACAGAGAGGCAGAAAGTATTTCAATTCGTCGATCTTCATGCCAGATATTTTTTTACACAGACAGGGCCTAAAAATAAATGCCAGAACAAGAATGGCAAGATAACAACAACATTTGTGACTTGCCAGAGCCAAGTACTTATAAAAGCTTTGAAGAAAGCTGTTCCGAGGATAACAAGCCACAAAAATTTAACGTAATTGAAAATAATAGTGAAATATCAGTGATAAAAATTTACTGTTTGATAGAGATCCGAAGCTTTCCTTGTTGCAATAACAGAAGTCGAGAAATTCTTTCACCCCGAAACTCGGCCCAGGCCCGTTGGAAACAGAGGCCGCGGTTAGTCAAAGTGGTGTATTACCTAATGGATCCGCACAGATGAAAGAACAACACAGAATTCTTTGACATCTGGCATGTTGCTCGAAACATCAACAAAAATGTGGCAAAGATAGCAAAAGTAAAATAATTTGAAATCATAGGGAAATGGATCAAAAGAAGTAGGCAATCACATCTACTTGGCTGCTACAACAACAAAATCTGGATTGGGGGACTAAATTGCTACAAAATGGATTTCATTCATGAGACTTGTTTCAAACAAACACACCAACCACTCTAATTATCTGTTCTCAAATTGCACTCACAGATATCTTAAAGAAATACAATTAATACTATTTTACTTTAATACTATTAAATTAATACTATTTATATATTTTCCATAGATTTAAATAGGTCAATATTTCATATCATGACAATTATGTTTTTAATTGAAACACCACAATGACTGTGTCAAAAATATATAAATTGTATAAAAAACATTCTCGGATATTGTCTCGAATTGTGGTCTAGAAATACATTATAAAGATAATAATGGTTAATAAGACATGTAGCTGTTGCAAAAACTAAGCTTTTTGTTTTATTTTTACTTGCACCGATTTTCTCTCACAATCAACCTTGATTTTCTTTCTAGCACCCCAGCATACGACAGAGTGCAACCATTTTTGAAAAAAAATCAGTTTTCAACGGAAATCAAAATCTTGTCAACTGATGCCTACACAAAATGTCTTGGAGGGTTTCACTCTACCTTGAATCGTTGGCATCCAAAAATGTATCATTTTTCATGGATGGGAACAATCTGCAGGTGGCTTAGTATGCATACTTTGAAAATCTAATAGTTTTCTTTGTAATAATGTGAAACTAATTAAAGTCAATGCAATTGATACTATTTTACTTTGTTATATATTTTCCATAGAGATTTGAAAAATAAAATTGGCTGTTTTAAATTTAGACCAAAAGTGCGATGTACAGTTTGAAGTCTAAAAAAATTACAGTATACAGTACAAGGGTTCTGGAAATTAATGGCTTTCAAGTTCGAAACTTCTTGTATAGGAAAAATGAAAGTACAATATTTCTCATGCTCTAGAATTCTTATCAAAAGTGTATAGAATTCATGCCATGTCAGTGTTAACAACCTTCCTCAAACACTAGATGAAAACATATTTAATTTTCCATAATTTTTTAGGGAATGATCTGGGCTAGTTTGCTTGACATCTCCCTGCCATGGTTTCAACAAATGTCGGCTTTGAATAGTTTATTCTCTTCACATAATAGAATATATGTTAATTCAAAAAAATATAGGCTTAAAAGAAGGTCTAAAGTCGCCTTAGGGTATTGTTCTTGTTATCGCATTCCTAGACGTGTTTTAAGGCTAGGCACTTGTCACAATTCTTACATCTTTTTGGCAACATTTAAAGTTTTGAAACTGACAAGTATATTAAGCAGGGGCGGATGCAGGATTTATCGTGACTATTGGCAAAAGCTATGTGGGTTTTGGGGGCTGAGCACTCGAGAAAATATTTTAAACCATGCCCTTTCGATGCCTGGGAAAAGCCCTTTGGCGAGGCAAAATGTAAGCATATATTGATAACTGTGGCATATGCAGTCATCATCACTGCAGTGACAAAATAGGAAACAGACATCATAGTGTGCAGGCCCAAACGAGAGCATTAAAAACAATCTATGAAATGTTTCCTCCTATTATTGAATTTTTTTAAAAAAGGCAAACACTTTTTAACCAACAAAGCTATCTGCCTATGAAAAATATTTTTCTTGA
>WUAR02029237.1:0-10170 GCA_015164055.2 Chrysaora achlyos
ATTGATGCATTCAGATTCGCATTCTGCTGGTGATTTGTTTTTCAAAGTCGCAATGATCGATCCTTGCAGAACAGCGTCTTCTCTGATATAGCTGAATAACGCATATTGTGTGCAAGAGCGCCTCAGAATCCACGAGTTCACGCCAATTGCTGCTGAAACCAGTAGACACCTGTATTGGTAATAATTTATTAATATTATGGCTGTAAAAATTAGTACAACTTAAAATACATACAGTATATGAAATAAAGCTACATTATATAATAAATTGATTAATGTATCAGCCAGAATCAAAGCAAGCATTTGGTGATTTTTCTTTTTGCTTCCCTAACACTTGGGGATTTCGCAGTTTCCAGTATTGCTTGGCTAAGTTCAAAAAAACCTTTCAACATTGAAGATTTTAATTATTCCAATTAATCGACATTAATTTCTTTCGCTTGCATAGTTGGTTCTAGAACCGCTAAATTTTTCAAAACATGGGTATTGTTGGTCGAAAATTCCATACACTGTAAGTGTTAGGAAGCAGAAAATTCATATAAAGGTTTCACTGGATTTTCGGTCATAAAATCTCAGTTGCACACCTCTATTTGTCCCGAAATATTTCATGAAATATACAGCATCAAATGAAGCATGAAAAATAATCCGTAAAACCTACCTTAAAATGTAGTCCATGTCACCTTCACTGTCAAGACAGCCAGTCAAATGAATTGTTTTTTCAAGTACGTTTTGATATATTTGAGTTACATCATTAAAATTAATAAAGCGTTAGCTTAAGTTCCATTTCTTGTATTTTTGAATTGCATGCATTCAGATATTCAGCATTTTTTTAACCACAATAGCGACTGTATGAGCGGGAGATTAATAGAATAAATAAATGAATAGCAGGTAACTTTCTGTGACATTTTTAAAAGTAATTAAAAATTTTTTCGCGGCACCTTGTCCCCAACATGACCCCTGTTTCTGAACATTTTCCATAAGCAATTTTAGGCAGCTTGTCCACAACAGTATTCATCGCTATTTCAAGGGCAAAACATTCACGCATCACAGAGCCTATACAAGCAAATATCTTGACCTCTTATTCTCTAGAAACGTACTACATTGCTGATTGGTTTGGGAGATATTAAGTTGCATTAGAGTCAATTATGCATATATTTTATTGCAATGAAATATAATAGGAGACAGACTGCTTTTGACGATCACTTTTTGGATCATCTTGTGTAACCATTGCCGTTGGCTTTGCCACGCAAAACGGTAGATAATGAGAAACATTGCTATGTTTGTTAGTAATAGCATTTGCGATCAGCAAAGGTGGTGAAGTATAATGAGAGTCTAACTAAACGGGCTTGTGCGAAGATAGCAATTTTCTTGTAAAACAGTGCATTGCAATGCAAACAAGTTTCTGCGGTTTATAAGATTTAACCAGAAATGTAAAGGAAAATGAGAACTAAAAAGTGCTGTCTGCCCATTCCTAATAGGGTTTTATTTAGGCCCATTAATATAATACTAAATATAGACATAATGTTGTGCTGTGATTCTTGGCATAATGAGTGTGAGAAAAGCACATTTCTTAATACTTCATGTTAAAACACCATTCACTTGTGGCTTCGAATTGTTTATGCCTGCCTTGGAGAACGCATTTTGATGGTAAGATTCTGTAACAACAGAAACCAACCAGTTATTCACTCTCCTCACGCTATGCGAACCAATCAAAACAGTTGCCATTAATTTCTGATCAGTTATTGACCATTGACCACACTGTCATATGCTCATACTAGAAGAAAATTCTCCCAATCCCACCTTTTATTCTACATACAGTATGAATTGAACTTGCTTACTCATTGCTTATCTGAAATGAGGCCCTTTCAGGCACTCAGCTTTTGTTTCTGGAACAATCGACCCATTGTTATTGCTACTTACGGAAAAAGTTACTACCGCTGGCTACAAGTTACTACCGCTTAAGCTAGAAATTACTTCCGCTAAGAGGTTAAGTTTTTAACAACATTTTGCAACGGGTACGTCACCTTGAACTACCAACCTCCCCCCTGGATTGTAAGAGGGATCAGATCTTACGTAAACGTTTAACGTGCGAAGACACGGAGACAGTAACAGACATTGTATGTGACTACTATCATGCTACTGACTAAAGAATTTACAGATAACAACAACTTAAATACAGATACCTAAGGAAGTAATTAGAGAGTTGACAGAAGAGAGAAGGAAAAGGAGAAGTTCATACATTAAGATTGCTACGATAAAGAGGCTGCTATTGGAGAACGTGCAGACATGCATTCCTACTACAGGATAGGAACAGGCAAGCTAATGGCAGACCCCATAAAAGACCGCAGCACAGTACTTGAGCACGTTATCTGCTTTTCCCCAGTAATATACTTCTATCACGAATCGCTAAAATCCATAGCCAGAAAATTGTGACAACTCGTTATGCGTTCTCCAAAGCGCTAATTGCCAGTTGCCGTTTATACGGATCATTTTGAAACAAACTTGGTAGCAGTTTCAACCCGTTTGTTGTTAATTAAATGGAAAGTTACTAATGGCAGTTTCATAAAGTAGGTGAATTTAATTAGTTGATAAATTTTCTATGCACATTGCTAGCCCCTCAAGCCTCAAGCCGTGTGTTTTTTTATTTATAGCGAACAAAAGGGTTCATGTAGTAAGTCAAGGTACTTACTGCAAACTCATTTTAATAAGACATTTTTCATAAGAAACTCGACATCTTATTTCGCGGAGTAAAACGTTTGATTGAAACTGACAATAAAGCTGTTAATGATGGCCGTTAGGACTGATTTATTATAGGCTACTTGGTGCCTTCGAGTTTTCAAAATATGAAAGAAGGTGAAATACACAATATGTTTTTGCATAAGAAATTAAAGTTTTAGCAGTCTCAATAAAAATGACAAGAGAGCATCTAAAAATAGTTTTCAACTATCTGTGTTTGCAGGAGAATGTCAAAATGCTTTTATTTGAATACCGAAAAAAACATCAAATTAGCCCTTCTCCTCGAATAGGCCCGCACCCTAGAGGGACAAATCGTTAATTGTGTGATTTTGATGATTTCATTTGATGAATCATTTTATAAGCCCCCTCGTTTTAGCCCCCCTTGAATAAGCCCACCTGTGAAATAATTTAAAATGAATAAACAACCAGGGGGCTAATTCGAGGATTTACGGTATTGTAAATATTTATTGACTAGGCCTATCCTAGATCACCATATTGAACAAATAAAAGCAATTTTATTAAAAACAGAAGAAAAATCTGTTTTAATGCTAGTGCATTGTTTGTGAATTGTGGGTGTGAAACACTGTGAAAGGTTATAATCAGTACAGTGAAGCATTGAAAAGGCAGGTATGTGTCTTCTACTGTAGCGAGATCAAGTGGAGGCGTTGCAGTTAATGATTCGGCTATGCATTGGAAGTAAATTTGACTGGCTCGGTAAAGTCGGTAAAAGGTCTTGGATATTATTGTTCACTTTTCAACGCTAAAATCAATGTATATATTCATTCATACATATATATATATATATATAACTAAAGAAAGAAAAAGACTATTAGTATGCAACTCTGAGTTTCATCATCTCTCAATCATCAGGCATACAAGATGTTGTGGTTCTTTAATTGTACTAATAAGCCCCTATTTTAGTCGAGCACTGTGAACTGCGTATGGATAACATTATTATGCATGTATATATATGTATATTTTATATGTATTCAGATAATGTATATACGTTATATAACAAAAGGATTTTAGATATGCGACTCAGAGTTTCATGTTTTCTCAATCTTCAAGCATACAAATACAAAATTGCAAGAAAAGGATTCATATACAGTATATATTTGTATTCAATATATACATATATATGTTTATTTTACAATAAATCAAAGGCTCCTTACTATCAACTGTATTAAATCACACTATGATGAGGATACATGTCCGAAAGGGCTCAGTGTGTTATAACTTACCTTCGTATTTTTTGTCGTCCAAGCTCCCTTTATCAATTTTCTAGTTATATATTTTAACAAGTTCCATTTGGTAGATAAGCTACTTAACAAGAAAATGTAAATAGATACGGATGCAAAAAATACGAGAGAGTCTAGCACACAGAGGCCTTTCTGATTTGGTCGTCATCGCACTTGAAACAGAACGGATTTATATAATAAATTTATTCGACCACACGACGGTAATCAAAGCAAGGACTAGTGAAATAATGTTTTTGTGTTGCTCGCCAAGTTATTGCATCCGATACTCTCTCAATCCCAAGTTCAAGTGTAATGACAACAATCAACAATTTTACAGCCCGCTTATTTTTTCCTCCAAACACATTACACCAGATAATTTGGGGCATTTTCTTACAGAACTAGAATATACCATAAATGTTGACTGATTGTAAAAAGACGGTATGATTTATGCTGCGCATGTTACTGCTGAGCCCCTTGCTGACATTTCTCGACAGCTTACAATTTCGAAAAAGTTCTTCTTTATGATATTCGAGCATGGTTTTTGCATGTACTGGAATTGACTCCTATTCTCTTTTCTTTGTTCAAAAAATGTGCCCAATTATTTTGCAGGATTTTGCTCGCAGACCTGTGCATAAGCCTTCTTTCGAGAAAATGAGCTGGGATTGTGAAATTTTCACATGAATTGCAAGCGTGGAGAAGATTGTGAAGGATTGATGGAGGTAACTAGCGAAATTGTGAAATTGTGAAATCGATATCATATGTTATAGGTATAAATACAGGAAAGTAAAAGAAACGAACATGAGACAACTGACTACTACGAAGGTCCACAAACAAGGTTGCCAAAAAAACATGACTGTGAAATATAACAAAAGCATTTTTAAGGCGCGGTAGGAAATAGATTTGTTTCATAAAAACAAATATCGTCCTTGATTGAGCCTGCTGAAAGAAGATAAAAAAAACAAGAACCGAAATTATAACAAAAGCATTTTCAAGGTGCAGTGGGGAAGAATATTTTCAGGCGCAAGAAGTTTGCTTACTAAGAAGAAGCATTTTGCTAAAATGAGACTACAGAAATTTAAATTGAATTATATCTACCATAGCAAAAACTAGCAAAGAATGGACTTCTTTTCGAAATACTTTCCTAACAGAAACGTGGGTATTCGGGACATCATAAATGACGAAACTTGTAAAAGCTTTTCACAATTTTCTACACTTCTTTTCTACACGCCTAGTTCCCGTTTTTCTCTCTTACAGTTCAAATCCTACCTTAATTTTCAATCAGCGAGAAATATTGTTGAATATTGAATATTGTAGAATATTGAATCGCCTTGAAATTTGCTGAAAATCAAAAAATTGATTTTAAAATAATGTGAGTTTTATATTGTAGCTAACTGTACCATCGTCATCGTAAATCTTTGCCAACAAAACGTAAAAATACCTTGTTATGTTTTTGTTTTCCTCCACTTGCATACTAGAAGTAAAATGAAAAACTCAAACAGCTGGTCAAGCAAATCAAAATCCACCAGTAAATTGCGTTTGAGATACCGCTGATGAATACTAGATAGGAATACCGCAACACAACACAAACGATAACAAATTCAAAGAAAATTATTATTCATGCCCTCAAATAAAATAAAACAAAACTTAAAAGAAAAGACCGCGGCAATTAAATAGCCTGTTTTTTCTTACTACCCTGAAAAATATAGTTTTCTATAACTTTATTTATGCATAAATTGTTGGAATACATATACTGGCGGTATGATACCGAATTTGGGCTCGGTCAGGTCATTGTTCAAGGAAAACTTCTTTCTGTAGCTAAATGCTTCATTTTTCAATGAAAATTTTCCTGACAGATACATCTATTATAAAGAAAATATAGCAAATATTCAGATAGATTGATATTTGAAGAAGAGAAATGTGTATCGATGTTCTCTATTTTTAGGCCTGTTAGCAGCCTGCTAGCAAGATCATTTGCTTTCTGCTAGGCCTAATCTAGTCTGGTCTTCACATCTTGAAACTCTGCACCAACCACAATGATGGGTTAAAAAAAGTTAGTATATGTCTATGATACGCCTAAGGAACACCTATCAAGATTTAAAGCAAAGAATTTAAATAACCTGAAATTCTGCTTCCTTACTTCATGTTGCTTCTTGTAGTAAACATGGCTAGATAAGTCAGTCTTGTATAGCAATATAATTGAATTTTCAAGCATGCTTATCAGTCCTAACTGTCTCAATTTCTAAGCATTAAAGAAGATGAAGGCCTCTTGGGACCAGTTTTTTTATGACAGAATTGCTTTTCAGGTTTAATGAAGAATGATGCTGTGGAGACAGCTCTTCGTAGAGAATCCCAAAGCAATTCATTTCAGCTTCACAAGGTCATTTTTCGTTACCATGAACCATTCTGCCACGTTCAAAATCACAGTATCAACATTTGTCTTTGCTACCTTTGAGAAAGAAGAAACAAGGAGCCCATCACGACTGACAGAATAAACCATTAATTTAGAATATTTCTGATGATTGTTTACAGACTAACAACATAAGAAGAACTTTTTAATAGGACAATTATTAACTGCAAAAATCGTAATACGATTCAAAGTAGGATTCAATTCCAACAAAAAGCTCCTTAGATACTTTAATTTATTCAAGTCATGCATAGGCTTGTCTGACTGTTTTCAGGAGTAGATTTAGGAAGAAATTTCATGTGCAGCATTGGCACTTAATACATAGCCGCTTCTGTCTATATAACTGTTTGCGCTCTGGGCCACAAGGCACTAACCAATCTGGATTTTTATACTAAAAATGCTTGATGCTTGGTGGAGCGAGAATTGAATTGCTAACTCGCGACTGACAATCATAATGTCTCTAAGACAACTGATACTCTTATTATGTTATAATAATTAAAACAATGAGCAAAAAAATCAGAAAATATTCCATCACAGAAAGAGACGGTGTCTGGGGGGTGTGAGGTGTGTGACACCCCAAATATTTCTTGTCTGATTCGGTTAATCACTGTTTAATTTTAGCAACTCATCGTCAGATTAAAAGAATAAGCATATTGATATACTGATAGAGTGTAGCCCGTGCTTTGTGTAATAGGGGGAGTCTGCTGATAGAAAGGGAGTAGAATATGGAGATTTTTCAGAAGCTCTTTCAACCCACATTTATGAACCAAATCCCTGAATTATAGCTGCTGAAGCTCAATAGTGCATCCTGTTTTCTAGGTCATGACAGGATAGGAAATCCTTCCGCTTTTGTTTATCTTCTCGTGATGTACCTTACTCTGTAAGCACGCATGTTTTGAAGGCGTCCAAGCTTGACAAATGATTTCTTTCCTCTTATTTGCATGCTTATTCCCACTGGACATATCAGTGGCCTACTAGAACTCAGGTTTTGATATTTGTTCTTTCAAATTTATATCAGTATATATGCATTTATTTCCTAAAAGTGATGGAACGAAGATAACAAAATTCGAACATGTTCCATGAGGACTTCTTAACATTTATCCAAAAAGCAATATTTTATTAATATAAGCTGTCGATTTTACTTTCCCTTTATAACATTTTCTCTCACTTGAAATCACTTCACACTGATACATTCTAAATCACAAATTGTAAATCACTGCATACTGGTACACTATAAGTTTAAGATTTAATCACATCAAATAAATAGCTATGTATAATCTAAGGATCCCTTCTGATTGCTCTAAAGCTAAGTAAGTTGGAATGTTGTAAATAAAGAGAGGGATAGAGGTTTCGTTGCAATAAATAAAAAAAATTTCCAGTTAAGATAATAGCAAGAAAATGCTAACGCTGCTAACAGCAATGAGAATATGATCACCGAATCCTGAAGCAGAACACTATAACCAAAGTTTATCATAGATAGGCCAACTTTTACATTGTTTCACTGACACCAACCCATCCTCAAGAAGTGGTTGGCAAATTTAATGAAATGCTGATAGTCTGGCATAATTAATAGCTACATGTTCTGCTCTTGCAATGGATGTTCAATAACTGAGATCAGCTCCGACTGCACTTCAATGTAACGTAATCTATGCAATGTGTAGACGTTCACCTGCACCAACAACATGAATCTTTACTTGGAAGGGGAGGGGGTTGCAGCCCTGCTAAACGCTATACCGCCCCAGACCTTGTTGCTGTACCGATGCACTGGCTAGCATATGGCATAGTTTTTCTGTCTTGTGCCAGCACTTCACATGGATAATCTTGGGGTCAATGTTAAGGCTAAGTACTGGTAGATAATATTCTTATCTTACCATGTTATTTTTAATTTTAATTGCTGTGGACCACGCACCGTAGCACATGTACTTGTGTGCTGGTATTCTGTCAAGCACTACATCTCGAATTGGGCAATTAAATTTAAGAATACCTGGATAACTCCTATAAAAGAGTCCTGAACAAGATCGTAACTATATAGCGTGCCTCCTAACAATCCGGCCTTTAGCTGCCAGATACATTTGGAATTACATTTGAGGGGAGGGCTTACTTCTGAACTCCATAGTGCGGGGAGATGTCCTTCTGGGTTACCTTTTTTATCACGGATTCCGCATTTTTGTGTTCACCTTATCAAAACCTTCTGTATTTTGGATATAATCCTCAGAGCCCTCTCGATTTCTATAGATATGTTTTAAAAAATCTAGGTCTTTCTGATATAGCTACTTTTGCAATTTTATTCATCACTGTGCTTAAAGTCACCAAACCTTTTGGATTTATGATGTTTTTGAAATTTTCTGGATTTATGAATACTGGCATTATGCATGAAATACCAGTTGCCTGTACCATGGAGTACTGAAGTTATCCCCTGCGAAGTTATCCCTTGCGAGGGCGGCTTACTGCGATACGATAGTTGTTTCGTCTTTGTTTTTGTCATTTTCTTTCATGCTCGCTTGCTCGGTAAGAATTGATTTGATCATCTCGTTGTAAAACGGCTGATAAACATTCCTGTTGTGCGTGATAAGCCTTGCAAATCTTCCTGCCAAGTTTTTAAGCTCTTCTTGCACGTTTGCAAGCGCCAATGGAGCCTCGTTGTGGCGTGATGTTTTCTCTGATGTCATGCATAACAAAACGTAGTCACGAACTCGCGATTCTAAAATCAGATTTGGATAATGGTAACAACTAGTAGCTACAAAGCTTTCAGGGCTTTTAAGAAATGCACAATGATCACTCGGTACAAATACAAACAAGTCATTATAACAAAAATTTAAATAACTGATGAAATGCAACATGTTGCACTAAATTCGAGATAGATGTTGATTCTGAAAGTTTAAATATCAAAATATAGGAAAATTCTGAGTCTTTTTTGAATAAGTAACATGATTTAGTCTAGCTGTTGACATATCCTTTATTTTTTTCCTATACCATCTTGTTTACTCCCCCAGCCATATTTTACTCTTTTCTTTTTTATTTGCGTTCTATGTATTTCTCTAATTCACATAATGTTCTTTGTTTCTTTGCATTCATCCGTATCATGCTCCTCAGTCTTTACAAACATTTGCAAACAAGCATGATTTCACAATTTTTTCGAATTCGTTTCGTCCGCATTATCACTCTGGTCCTACACTGCGGATTATTTATTATTAGTATTTATTATTCATATTTATTGTTGTATTGCCCCTTTAAGGTTGTTACCCTTTTTTGATTTAGGTTTTATAGGCCCCAAATTATTGTAAGAACAACAGTACAGAAGAAGATGGGTCTGATGCAAAAATAATTTTTTTAGCTAGATTGAAGGGTATGGCATCTCTCTATGAAATGGGTATGCGATGTTGAAATTGAAAAAATCGCATTTCTATATGAATAAGTTAAAGCAATCGCGGGGGCTAGTGTCTTCGGAAAATATGTCTATTTCCAAGAGATCCAGGGATTCCGAATTTTCCATTTGTTCCTTTTCTTTTTCAAAATGATTTTATTTGAAGGATGAAGTTCATTCAAAGCTTGTAAAAAAAGTTATCTTTGGTTTGGAAGGATAATAAAGCCGTTATTCATATAACGCAAAAAGGTTTGTTCAATGTATTTATCAATATTCGAACACGCAAAAAGATTCTGTTGACCACGGCTGCTGTGTGTTAACCTCGTGTTCAAATCAGAAACACTATTGAAATCACACACAGCTACAAAAAGACAAATGGCAAACTTACTGATTAATCGATGCACACTGTTTTTTCCATCAAGGATGCGAACGAT
>WUAR02029348.1:0-10168 GCA_015164055.2 Chrysaora achlyos
AAGATGAATTTCCCTGCCTTTGTCTCTATGGTTTAGTCAGGTTTTTATCTAGAGGTGCATCAATTTGCATGCAACTCGCAGACTTTTACACCACTAAGCACAGAGACCCACTGCTATGCAAGAATGCACTTTTTGGATTTTGTAACAACACTTAGATACTTGAAAACATGATGTCCTTGATAGTTTCTTCTTGATTTCTTGTAGGAATTAAGTGGTCTTGGTGATAGGAAACAGCTCAAAGCAAGGTTTGTAAGCCAAAAAGCATTTATGGGACCTTTCTTGGTATTCTTGAGAAACAGAAATGATAATTGTTTTTTGGAAGCAGCAATTTATCCAACTGCTTTCCTCTCAGAATCCTCTAGAGACAAACAATGATATATAGAGACATGTATGTGCCACATGTATTGTGTCTTATTTTACTCATTTTGCTCATCTTTGTTACTCCCTCATCCCATTAATACATACTTACTTTTGCCAATGAAACTTGAAACTATTATTTCAGTTCAGTAGAAGATCGATACATTGGACTATGCAAGATTGCTAAATCAAGATCAGTTATATCTCTTGGCCTTTCCTGCTTTCAAGAAGTCAACAGTGCAGCTGTTGGCAATAATAAACAAGTACTGAAAGCTCAGGCATTCAATTTGCTACTTCTTTGCAATGATGAGTATACAGTGGAATCACAATCGTTGAGTTTCTTAGTTAACCATGGATTTGATTTTAACAAGCAGTATTCCCTTGGGATTCCATATTCAAAAGGCAATCAAAAGGTAAGTGTTTTCATTTTGTTTGGATTTATACCTTTTTCTTAGGGAACAAGTGGTATATACCTGCAGAACATTCTAAAACTGTAATCTACACATCTTTGCAAGATTTCTCATTTTGAGTAACAAAGCACTATGTCAATTTCCATTTATTTTAGGAAGTTGTGTCCAAGGCATCCATACGGCAACTTATGGCAGAGCTAATATTAGCTAAGAAACCAGTAATTCTTCATAATGGATTCATTGATTTGGTCTTTTTGTATGAATGTTTCTATACAAATCTGCCAAGTACTTTGCGGACATTTGTTGCTGATCTTTGCGAAATGTTTCCAACTGGCATCATTGATACAAAGTACATTTCAGAATTTCATTCAAGAGAAAGTCTTTCTGTTTTGGAATATTTATTTCGCAAATGGTAAGTTGCTTTCTCTTGGGGACTGGGTACCCGGTATTATTTATCATTATCATTGGAGTAGTCGGCTCTGCAAATCTGTAAAAAGTTGAATCATTTTTCAATTATGTCTTCTTGATTTTCAGCCAATTCAATAACAAACTAGCATCACTAAACAAAGAGGAAGCAGTATTTATAGAGATTGATGCAGTGATGCCATGCCAGACGGCCAATGACAGCCATGAAATAGTTCATTGTACTCTGCCAACAATTGAAGTTACCCACACTCTAAAGCAATACATACCACTACTATGTAAAAACTTTGAAGTAGGTTGAATGCTTTTACTGTAATGCTTAAGTATTTTCAAATGTGAACCTTTTTAGAGCTCGTATCAGTCATTGCAGGACTTTCAGTGGGGGGCGCGCGAGCGCGCAGGCACGCGCCTGTGGTTTCATTTGCGAGTGATTCATTGTGCGTCCCGTCAGAACAAAGGCAGACAGTGATAGTGATGAAATTGAGGATATTGACGTTTTTTAAAGCGAAAGTTGAACTTGAGTACCCAACGTGGAATATCGACACGATACGAGTCGATTGCTTCATAAGTCCTTAATCCCGTTATCATCCCAAATTAAGTGCTTACAGGAAATAAAGTGACAACAATTTATAGTCCTTTAAAACCACGTTTTATTCGCGCGCCCCACTCTGATCACGCGAGTTATTTGCCGCGCGCCTTAATTTCTGAAGGTGAAAGCCCTGCATTGCTTTCTTATTCGAGACCCAGGTGCATTTAACTGTAATATTACGAGGCCTCAAAGTTACAGGTTTTATATGCCATTTGATTGATTTTTGCAGATGAGAGGATTCTGTCCCTTGGAGACATCATGCCCAAAGATTCACAGTGTTGCGCTGATCATTGCAAGCGAGGACCTGGCTGACCATAAGCAAAGGGAGAGAAGAAGAAGAAGAAAGCGAAAAGCAAGTAGTCTTGATGCTCAAGAAAAATCGATCACAGTAGGGATTAATGATGTAGAAGCAGATACCAACCCTACAACAAATAAGAATGGAAATGCAGAGACGAAGAATAAACACTGCCTTGATGACCATGAAGATCAAATTTCTGAAGAGACAAAAGAAAGTCACAACGGTGTACAAAATGGAACCGACTTACCAGCAATAAATAAGAAACATTTGCTGAATACTCATGAAGGACAAGACTCTAAAGCAGGTATTTTAACGAAAGAATCTTTTGATAACATCGTGCTCCCTAGACTGAACGGGCACAGAGCGGGTTTTGATGCATTTATGACTGGCTATTGCTTTGCTTTCTATAAGCTAAATCTGGCAGATTCATTTTCGATGCAAGAACTCTCTAACAAGATATATTTAACAGCAAAAGATGTTCCGTTGCATGTTGTCAAAAGCCACTTTGCTAAAACATCTCCACAGCATCAACAGATGATGAAATTCATGAATTGAGAAAGGCATTTTTATAGCCAACGTGAAAACCAACAGAGGCTCTGCAATAAAGCTAGCATCTCAAGTGAGAAATCCGACGCTGTAACATTTACGTATGACACAGTAATCGCAACTTTCAACTGCGCTAGCTCCCAGCAACAATCTTTTAACTGAAGGCAACACAGAGCCCTGGGGAGCAGCAATGAAAGGTTTTAGGTAAATGGATTCAATTGATTGAATAATTAGTCTAGGGTCTACTCAAATTCAGATGGAAAACCTTTGAAGTAATGTTTGTAATTTCTGACATTGTAGACTCTTTAGATTTATGGAAAAAATCAATTTAATCCGATTAATCAATCAATATCTGATGCAATTATGCAATTCAATTTGCTCACTAATCAAAAGATAAAATTATGTTATTAATGGCTTATTTCAACCCAGGGTAACCCATTTAACATCAGTAAACCCGATGCGCAAGTGCATTGAAATCGTTCTTGGTAGAGATCGTGCAAAATGCGGTAAAACAAAAGGAGAAAAACATGCAGACAAGATTACGTCATTGCCCATTCACTGTCCTTTCCATTTTCAACTATTGAATCCCTGTGTCCTCGTATTATGTAAATCTTTGAGAATGAGATGACAGAATAAGGATGATACACAAGGAAGCTGCGATTTCGTCGTCGTGCCCATTTAGAGGAGAATGAACTACCATCTGGAAGCTGGTGTGCAAGCCTTTTTGCAGGCTTGTCTTGCTGGAGATATATGTATGGTGAGGCTAATTTAATCTTGTCTATATCATTGTCCATCCAGCTACTGAATTACTCTAGGCCTGTTGTTCAACCCAGGCTCACTTGACTTTTTCTTCTCTAGAAGATTCAAAACCACAATCATTGAGACTTGAGCTAAAGCAAGGAAGCTCAACTTTTGAAATTTTACAGAGAGCTTGCTATTTCTCTTCTCACGCTCATACGACAAGTTTGAGGCTGGAACCCAATCCATTAAGCTATAAAGTTGTTAAGTTAAGAGTTGCATATGAATGCGAAGGAGAAGCAAAGTATTAGAGGTAAAGGAAATGAGGTCAAATAGCAAGGGGGGTCTGTAAAACAATACCAAAAAGTGAAAGACTTTTCTTAAAAATTTCCACGAAAGGAGCACCAGGACATGCTCAAAAGTGTTTGCAATGTATTTCTTAAAATAGAGCAATAAATCAATAAATGTGGTACTAAACATCGGTAAGATGAGCTAGGGGGATGAGTCCACCATCGCTCAGGAAAAATCCCTGAATTTTGCTGATGCAATAGTCCTTTTTTAATTTAATCTGATTATTTTCAGATGAGAGAATTGTTGGAAGAAAGAGTTGTTGATATCCATTCTAGGGGAACTAGAAATGAAACAGCACTTCATATTGCTTGTAAGTGTCAAAATATCAAAGCAGTTCAATTCTTGGTTGAATACGGAGCTGATGTCAATGTAAGAGGTAATAATCAAAGACTCAATATGTCTATATATTGTAAACGCAACTGTTCACAGCAACAAATGTTTCGATTTTCAAACTTTCTTGAGTGCATCAAACAGTCTAGACAATCTTGTATTGATGCAATGATAACAAACTAAATATAACAAAATTGTTATATATTCTTTGCTGCAAAATGTTTGGAAAATGGTTTTTGCAATATGTTTTGTCTTACATTCATACAAAGTAGCTTATATCTGGTTTGTTTAGTATGAAAAAAATAGTTAATAACATAAGGAGAAAAGGTTTGAGGCAAGATCCCTGTGGAACCTCAATGCCAATTTTTCCAATAAGGATGCTATATAATATATTTGACTTTGAAGATTTAGATCAATCGATTCTATATTATGTCAACTTTAATCTAGAAAAGCTCTTTCAAATATTTTCTTGTGAAGAGGTGTTCAATTATACATTTCATTTATGTTTTTGCATTGTGCATTTGTAAATGAATCTAATTTTTGTAGGCCCCTACATTGTTATGAAATTTTTCACATATTTTCTTTATCAATCATTTGCAGATAGGAGAGGCAAGCATTCCCTACATTCTGCAGTGTCCTCTGGAAATGTGGAAATAACTCGTTACTTGATCGAGAATGGAGCAAAGATTGGTTTGGTAGATACGTATGGAAGGAGTCCTTTACACTGGGCTGCACTTAATTGCTTCTTTCCTGTTGTCAAGTTGCTCTTGGAACATGGAGCAAAGGTATGGTACAGTGAGAGTGGAAACTGGCAACCTATTCACGAAAGTGTTAAAGCAGGAGATAGTAGGATTACTCAGATTCTCATTGATAGAGGAAGCCCTGTGAACAATCCAGAAAACTCAGGTAATGGTTGATGTTGATATTGATGATTGATGTTCTTAGGCACATATGGTTGCTATCTTCTCAAGCATTGGTTTGTATGCCAGATTCAGAGGGAAGAATATCTGAGGGCTATTTAATTAAGTAAAATAAAACCTAACCAGGTTTTCCCAAGGTTTGCGTTCACACTACACTTTGCATAAACTAACCCATGTCCGAACAGGGACAAATCGACCTTCAGAAATGGGTTAGTTTGCGAAGTGTAAACAGGACGTCAGACTATCTAAACTTTTTTGGCTGCACCAAACTTTATAAGAAATAATTACAAGTTTGCAAATTTACAAGAAATTTTTTAAAATGCAAATTATTTGTCTTCTCTGTTGCAGAATCAAAAGTGAAGCCCTTCTCACCTTTACACATCGCAGCCAGGGAGGGAAATATTGACTGTGTAAACCTTCTATTGAAGAATGGAGCAAGTATCAACTATCTAAATGAAGGAAGACAAAGCCCCTTACATGAAGCAGCACATAGTGGAGCAAAACTTGTCGTCCACACTCTTCTTCTGCATGGAGCAGATCCAAATATAGAGAATAATCTTTTCAGAACAGCCCTCCATGAAGCTTGCAGTCAAGGTAAATTTTCAAATAAACACAAGAACTCTATATTTGGGTATTCTATTCAACCTATAATTGATAAGTAGGCTTGATTGTAATCTAAAGGCTTGAAATTTGCAAAGAAGAAAATTCCACATAGAAATACAGTGATTCTGAATTATATTTCTTATTTACTGTTACAGGTCACCTGGAGTGTGCGATTCTGTTACTGGATGCCGGCTGCAATGTGAACCACAGTGATCACCTCTGTGAAACAGCATTAATACTTGTATTGCGTCGTGCCATGAACCATTTGCTTGGGCAATGGCTAAGTGAACCAGATCCTTATATCATATTTTGTGACTTGCTCTTGCAATACGGTGCAAACCCACATTTGAGTGGAAGTAAAGACGAAAGTGCTTGGTATTTAGCAAGCGGCATGATTAACAACGAATTCCAGTGTACAATGTGCCATGCTTTAGGTAAGTACTAAACCAACAGTAGCGTGTTTATTTGAGTAAACGCCCCGGCGCTTGCGTATTTTTCTTTGCTATTTGCATTGTGTCATTTAAAGACCAGTGTTTATAAGAAACCCGGCGTTTATTTTCAGAAGTTAAGCAAAGAAACATCAGATACAATGTTATGCATTATTGCTTGAACTGTTCACCTCTATACAAAATGACTCGGCCTGCACTAAATATAAAAGTCTTTGTAGATTTCAAACTATGATTTGAAGTTGAATTTACGCCAGCGATTGGAATTGATTCTTCGGGTGATTATTCAGCTATTCGCTTCGGTCTTTCACTCATCCTTTTTCTAACCCTTTGTAAGTTTCTAACCCATCTGTTCAGATAGCGGATCAACCATCGCCATGTTATAGATAATAATGGGTTCCGTATTTCACCCATTACAGCTCATTTTCTCCGTCGCAAAAGTGAACATTTTTCATATTTTCTTATTTTAGAAAATCCTCCCTCACTGAGGCATCAATGCAAGATCAATATTCGATTACAATTTGGATGCGATTACGAAAAAATCAATGTATTAAAAATTCCTGTCGATGTTAAAAACTACCTTCTCCATAATTCTGCTTTTCACTCAAACATCCATTATTCTCACGCAATTTTATGACTTTTTATAAATAACATTTATTTTTATTTTTAATTCTTTGAATATTGTTTTAACAATCTTCCAATGCGCATACCTTCCTCGCATTAAAATGTTTAGACGCGCGAAAATAGTACTGCAAGAATTCCAATAAGAGAGAGAGGGGTAAATACGAGATTCCACCTCAAAACGTGGATATGATTCATTGATATGCCAATGGTGCTATGTTTCGTTCTCAGTTGTGATGAATAACAAAGTTGGACATCTCGAGCTACCTTCTTTTTTCCTTCTTCTTTTGCCTACTTGCTTCTATTCTTCGCTGAGTTATTGGATTCCGGGGATCGAAGATATCGAATGTGTCTTCATCTTTGATGCTGGCATCTTTCGCCTTCACCTCGCTCTCTTGGCATGTCAGTGAGTGATACATCCTAAAAATGATATATGCCCATGTTACATCGATAAGCTCTACCTGAAACCAAAGTTTCTCTTTTCGCAGCCAATACTTAAAAACTGTTAAAACATCTTTAAAGGCACCCATTGAATATATTTTCCACGCCAAAGATTGCTTAATTCCGGCCATTTGAAATATTCTAGATATATTAAAGGAACAAAAATTGAGAGATCTCACCATCCATTATCGTTGTCGGCCGAATCATCTTCCCCATCAGCTTTCTTGGCATGTAGCGGATTCTCCTGATTCACCATCAACTCATCTCGAAATCCAGAAAGCAGCGCCAAGGTCTGTGAGATCGAAGCATTTTCTTAGTTAATCATGCCACGTTTAGATCATGCAAAAGTCTCGAAGGAATATTTCAACATCAGGTATACCCCTTCTAGATTTTCAATTCAGATTAGGTTATGGCTAGGAAGTTTGTGTCTCTTGTGTCTCTTTCTTTCCCGGGATAGAAATGATTTTCAAAAACTGACGTACCGAACGCAAATGCAATTTCTTCAATTAGCTCAACAATTTTTAATATCGCCAATGCAACAGACTCTCATACTTTCACGTAGAAAACTTCTAAATAAAAAGGATATATGTGTTGAAGCAAAATACCTCTTTTTCTCTATTTCCGCCTTTCTTCAATATCTTATTTTCTTTTTTCTTCTGGACAAATAGCAGGCGTTCTTCCTTTATTTGCCTCATCAAATCATTTACTTCAGTTTCGTGTTTTTCGGGGGAACCTGCGGGGAAAACATAGTCAAAAAATCTCTCGGCAGCTGCACAAATACCATAAAGTTGTCCTGCTTATTTCAGAATAGAGTAGCAACAAACTATTGTTAAGTGATCTTTTGGATTGCCTGTATCAATGAAACGTTTAGGCGTACGTAAAACAAAGAACTTTCCGATTATTGATGCTTACAGCAGGTTAAAGTAAATACTTTAAGATACTTTAAATCCAAGAAGACTTCCTAGGAAATTGTGATCATAGTTAATTTATTTCTTTCATGTTAGAATATGGAAGACGCTTCAGTATCTACACAATTTTCCGTTGCCCTACACAGAATGTATAGAATAGAAGATCAGAATTTTGGTGATTCTCTTCTTCAAATCTGTCTTTGATGTCCCCACTTACGTTCTTCCTCTTTCAACGTAGTTGAGCTCTTTTCCTTTTGCTGTTTCTGCGCAACCAGTTCCTTCTTTATCTTTCTCGCTTCATCCTTCAGCAATTTCCTTCATTTGAAAATGAAACTCTTTGACGAATTCTTAATGAAATTTACGAACCTAAATTACGTTTTCTACATCGAGACAAACATTCACAAGTCATGCCAGAAAATAAAATGTTCCCATACGTATTAAATGTAACCATCGAATTTTTTATAATTTATGCACATTTATTACTATTTTTCGCTGTTGCTTATCAAATTGGTAAGCATTTAGTTCCATAAGCGCATGTCCATTAAGCTGGCAAAACACAAGAGCGAAGAATAGCAAGAACGTTGGGCCATCATTAAAATCAAAATGATCGTTGTAGTCCAGACAAACGATGCTGCTTTACTGCCTTAGTCAAAGCAATTACTACACAATTGCCAATTAAAATTCAATGATTTTTCCACGTATACCTTCTTTGTTTCTTTTTCTCTTCTTCATCATCTGAAGTAGAGTTATGTTCTCTTTTTCTCGAAGTTGCTTCCTTTCTTAATTTCTCTCGAATCCGCTGGCTAACTTTTGCATCTTCCTAAGAAATGTCAAAAAGCGTTGATTCATTGCAGCAAGTAAAAAAGAAACTGAAGACTTATCTTATTACTAATTTCTGCTGGACAAGGGGGGCTTGATATGAAAGAAGGCTAGATAGGGCGTTCAATACAGCTAGTCCAATCAGTAGCTGTAATGTTTTTCAAGTGGCCAAACTGAATTTCTGCTCTGTCAAAGAAGTATCTAATTAACCTCGGCAGTTTTTGGATCGGATGTTCCTGATTCGTCGATGGCAGGTGCAGAGCTTAATTTCGGATCATTTAAGGCATCATGACTGCTTTTTATCGTCATTTTCTGTGGAGAAGAAGATAAGATACATGTCTAAATCTGTCTCATTTGAGTTTTCTCGGATTGTAACAAGATATAGTGGTGATTTTGTATAAAATATGATAATAATAAAAGCAAATACAACTTCTGGCTAAACATTCAAGTTGTTACTTGGCTGATTTCAGAGGAGGCTAAATCGTCTTCTTCTGCTTCTTCGCCAAACGATAAAAGTTTGAAATTTCTTGCAAGAAAAGAAAAAAGAGTTTAACAAGAGAAATTATACCAACTAAATCAACTTCTGTAATATTTTTATTTTTCTATAGATTATACGCCACAATTTCGCTACCAAAGCTTTCCTGTGTTGGTTAAGAAACTTTTCCCAACATTGTTAACAACGAATGCTAGAAATAGGACGCAGCTGTTTAGATTATTTGCAACGAATATAGCAAGAGAATACGGCTGCGCGTACTTTGGAGCCTTTTTGCTCTTTTTCTCCTTTTCTTGTTTTCTCTGTGAATCTTCGCTTTTCTTTTCCTCTCTCACCTCTATATCATCAAAAGGGTTGTACAATATCTAAGAGTAAACAGACAATTAGAACTTTTAATCTACTTCATCATAATTCTAAGAAGCAGCAATGATTGTAGCGGATCATTCCTCCACAGTAAATCAACGCATATTCACTATAAAGACTTAAGTCTCGTGGTTATCCAGTTGTTGCTACAGTGTTAGTTAGGTCTAAGCTAGAACTTCAAGCAATATGTCTTGGCTTCTTGATTACCTCAGTTCTGAAAATTTTAGGAGGCTCCAATGGTCGGTCATCTGCATCGACTTCCAGATCAGCCATTCTTATCATGTTGTATATTGTGTTACCACCAACCTGATAAAAATACAAATATTTTCAAAATACATCTGGGTCATTGGGATGAAATATGGAATCGAGCTGTCATTTTGTTTTTTTTTTTGACAACAGCCAATCAAGCTACATGGGACTTATCACGTGGTCATAAACGCTGCACGTTGATTTGGCAGTTAAATATAATGAATTGGTGAATGGAATACAAAATTCTCCTATGTTAGACGAAA
>WUAR02029459.1:0-10165 GCA_015164055.2 Chrysaora achlyos
AATAACCCATGAGTTAATATTCATATTATATCAGAATTAACTCATGTTAACTCATAGTGGAAACCAAGCTTTAATAACCTCAGCAATTTTCATGATAAGCATTATTCACAATATCAGTAATTTGTTTCTGTACTACTGTAAATTCTAGATTGTTTGAAAATTTTAAATGAAGAAATTTGTTGCTAATTCCCAAGAATCGTAAGGATCGCAAGTCGCAAATTTCAGCGAATCTTGCATTGATGTGGAAACCAGGCTTTCCCAAGCGGTCTGTGCTCTCTGTAATTCCAGGCGGAGTCAAAAAGGATCATGAGTTGTGTGACATAGTAGAAGTTGCTCATGCACGCTTGAAAATCGCAACTTTGAACTGCTCTTGCTTTGATCAACATTCTTTGAATAGAAGTAACACTTGGTGTTTTTCCCGCTGTTTAATTTTGATATAGCGTCTCAAGAAGCTTATCTATTCAATCGTGAGCTTCACTCAAATAGCTTGATGACGTCATTTACGGAATTTCTTCTCTGTTTTGTTGTGGTCGCGTGAAGAGCAGGGACTAAGATTGCACTGCTCAGATTTGCCCCATGTTATTCAGCTGTCCCTCTGCCTTTAGCGAATAATCTCGTATATTAACCTTTCAACAGAAGTCAATTATTCATCAGCTCATTTCAATCTTCTCGAATCCTGGATTCAATGAGAAGGTCAATACTATATACTACTATGTATCACTGATGAAGGGCTAAACTCGAAGCGTTGAGTTCGCTTCAATGTTGGCTATTTGATAGTTATTTATAAATTAATCCTACATATATAGGCTACAGATACCAAACGTTTCCATCACGTCTTAGTTAAGGGTTGGAATTACTTTTGATTTCGTGAACATTTTATTTTGATATTGAATTGTTTGTTACTTTCCAGTCTGTGATTGTCAAAAGCATTGAGAAGAACGCCCAGAATATGTACCTTACAAGATGTCACTTGATCAAAGAAGATCTCAACCTAATGCCCTTGGTAACCCCTCTGATTCATGCCCCCATTATGCCTGTTCCCAGCCATTTCTTCAGCTCTCAACGGATGGGAATCCCCATGCCTGGAAACGAATTCCCAACTGCACTCTTGAACTCGGGAATGAATGGTAAATTCATACCAACCTCCCTGAATGCTGGAATCAATGAGAAGATAAATACCAGTCCGCTTGGAAGCCCGCTGCATTCCAGCTCCACGAGCCCTTTGCCGTTACGTCACGACAATTCACCTACACACAGACCTGCCAATAATGCTATTGGCAACTATGGTATTACACAGCCAGCTGGCAGCCCGCAGACGCAGAAATTGTTGTCTAAAAAACCAGTACCGCACTCGATTGCAGACAGGTTCTCAGGCAGTGATCTTGTCCGGACTCTTAGTGTGGACTCTTTGTTCAAACCGGACGTGACGAGTACAACTGATGGTGAATATTTGCTGGATTTTTCATGCAATAAACTAGATATGAATGTAGTACTCACTGAATCTTAATGGGGCTTTAAATGAAAAGAAATAATAAAAATTGTCTTATGAAAAGAGCTTTCATTGAGCTCAAGCCGGGCTTTGTTGTTGGCAAACGTAGAATCATCAAAAATTGCCAAAGATCTAAGTTTACAAATGTTTGTACGAAAAACTTTGAATCTTCTGTTCTGACGATTTTGCTCATTCATTACAACATATTAACTGGTTGAAAATTTTATTAGTTCTGTGTGAACCGGAGTTCCAAGCTAGCCCAAAACTTGCTTTCCAAGATATATTACAATTGTCACTTATAGCCTGGTCTATGACTGTAGGCATATTCCTTCTAGTCTTTCCACTGCGTCGTCAATATTTCTTTTCTGCCTGATGCCCATTACCAAAAATGAAACATCATTCAATCTTCCACGAAAATTTAGTTGCACACAGCTTGAAATCTTTTATTGTTGATTCAACCGAACTACTGTTTCCCTTCTGTCTCTTTGTACATTTTAATAATTAATTAAAGATTTTTTGATTATCTTACACTCTCGTTTCAAACAGGAATCAGAGGAAGTAACAGCACAGGCCATCTAACTATGGTGGAATCAGGGAAAAAACTTTCCCCTCCTGGAAACGAAGCAATCATAAGAGCTGGAAACCAGAATGATCGTGAGTTCACCCAAAGTCCCTTACTTCGCGCTTATTGAATTGAAATGATTTTGATATTTTGTCGTCGCTTCAGTCACTGTTTCATTTTCTTCCAGTTTCTGAAACCAGACTCAGATTTCAGTTATTATCTCTCAATGAAGTATATTTTCTCTGATTGGTTGATCCAAATTCAAATGTTAGTTCAAATATTAGTCAATTTATGGATGTGACATTCCTCTACACATTCTTGTGCTGACAATGTAGAGATTTTTGGGGATGGCATCCCCAATAAGCCCCCCTTTGACGACGGGAAATAGTATATAATAAATTTTGATGGGAAATAGTATTATTTATTTAATATTCTTTGTTTACTTGTTAGTTTTAGTTTCTCGAGAAAGTTCTGGAAATTCTTTCGCTGATGCACTGGTGAGTATGATCTTCGTTATTCACCAACGCTTAACTTTTGTTCTAGAGTTTATTTTTGGTTTTGAAAAATCTTTATTTTTCATTATCTCATCATATTTGATGGTCTTCATAAAGTTTACGTGTTTATTTACGGTGCTTAGCATTCGTAAAACTTTTTCAAAGACTTTTTTAGAGCCTTCTTCAAAGCTTTCGTCATTGCCTTCTTTAGTGCTATCTCAAAAACCTTCTTCAAGGCCTTCTTCAAAGCTTTCTTCGGAGTCTTCTTCAGAGCCTTCGTCAGAGCTTCTTCAAAGCTATCTTCAAAGCATTCTTTAGAGCCTTCTTCAGAGCTATCTTTAGAGCCATCTTCAGAGCTATCTTTAGAGCCATCTTCAAAGCCTTCTTTGGAGCTATCTTGTCAGAGCTTTTGTCAGTGTCTTCGTCAGAGTCTTCTTCAGAGCTTTCTTCAGAGCCATAGCCCTGAATGAATACACTCGGGCAAGCAAGCCACCCATGCAACTACAAATTTATATTTCACAATTTTTGCTTAGCTACCTCATCCAGGATTCAAACCAGGGATCTATTAAAAACTATGAGGTCAGTATAGCAATCGCAATAGCCTACTCATGGCGGTCCTTCCCGTATCAACACACGTCTTATAGTTTTTCATTTTGTTTTTAACTTGGACATCTCTTTACTATTTTCTTTAGTATGTCATAAATATATTCCTTCTAATTACTTTCCTATTTTTTCGCCAATTAGATATCAAGAAGATTTTCTAATGATGTCAAGGAGAAGGTAAATAATTGCAAATTTTTTACTTTATTTCTTCAGTTACTGAAAGTTTGTGAAAATCAGGTATATTTAGATGGGCAAGCAAAATAATGTTAGGAGTAAAACGATTTTTGTTTGATTTTTCATGCTTGTAATTTTTGTCAAAACATTAAAATTATAATTGATCTGCCCCTGCTTGATGTCTTTTTAAATGAGTCGGCCATAGAATGTTATTTTCAAATGCTCTGTGGCTGTGGTATTACATTTGAAACGTTTTTTCTTTGCTTTGTAGCTTCCAGGAGCAATTGGGACGAGATTGCAGACTTCAAATGGACTCGATGCCTCCCAACCTCTACGTAAGACAGTCATTAGTAGACAGTAACTCCCCGCAATTAAGAAATCCCTTGATAGAAACTTTTAGCCTTGGAAGAGTGGCAAATTCTTCTAGCCACAGCAGAGTGGTTAAAGTTTATAGTTCTCTTATCAGGCATTCAAGAGAGCTGCAGCATTTTTATTTAAATTTATAAAATGTATAAAACATATGTAACTTTATTGACTGATCCCAAAATTTAGTCACAGCTTGGTCAAATAAAACATGTTAGCCTAATTAGTTTCTGTTTACCAACAAATCAAGATCAGAAAGATGCAAGGAGGATTCAGTTTAATTTGTTTACTTTTGTTTTCAGCTTTGAATGGATCATGGAACGCGTCAAAGCAAACAATTGCAATGTTGGGTGGTGTGAAAAATGCCCCTTTCTCGTAAGTTCTTTTATTCATCAACTGTTGACTGTTGTTGTTGTTGACAAGATTGAGAGCTCATCATAATCATCATCATTTACGCTTTTTGTCTGTAAAGACATTGCGCGGCCCACTTTAATCCCAAATTTGTCTATTTTCTACCATTTTTTCATGTTCTTTTACTTCCACTGCGTTAAAACTGCCATCTCTATTTATTACTACTGTCTTGAATTTATCTTTCTCTAGATCTTTTCCAATTTTGCTAAGCCATGTTTATTTTATCCACCACTTGGCTTCTACAAGGATTTCGCTTCCTTTAGTGACTTTCTTACCGATGTGTCTTCTTGTAGTCTTTATATGTGGCTGTAACATGTCAATCTTCTTAGCTTTCTGCAATTTGTCTCGATGGAGTCGAATTTATTCCTTTGTAGAGTTTATCGTTGCTGACGTTATCTTCCCAATTTAAATTCAAAATTGTCCGTTTTCTTTGAAATACAGTATTTCGGTGGTTTCTAAATGTTTTTTGTTAAAGTACGCAATTCACAATTCTATATGAATATCCTTTCGATATGACTTAATATATTACGAATTTCGTTTTTTCTGATGTTGTTTCTTGTTGCAAGTCGCCCTATAATTATCTATCGCATTTGAAACTATCGAATTAAGCAAATATCTTGATTTATTATTCTTATTTGATATAGCGATTAGGTCGAGAATACTTAGACAAAAAGTCGTTTTAATATTCTTATAATCCTCAAATTTTCCTCTAAATATCCAGTTTCTATTGAAAATGAAATAGAAAATTTAAGAAAAATAAGTTTGAAGAATTCTGTAACATTGTAACTGTGCAAGAATCTTTGGTCAATAATTTGTCGATTTTTTTGCTGGACAGTTTTTGAGCTCTCGCAGCAAAGGTTATCATTATTTTTTATTGAATTTGTTAACTTATTTCATGGACTTATTTTAATTTTTAGTGCAAATGACACTGTTTCGCCAGATTCAAATTTGAGTGACTCACAAAGCGAGTTGAGTATGAGTGGAAGTCTTTCTCAGACATCAAATTTGTAAGTAAATATATTCTATTTTCAATTTAGTTTTTCAATATTATTTCTGTGTTGTTTGTACGCTGTTTTTCAGGAGTACTAAGGAATCACGGATCGTTCTTATTAATCTTATTAAAATTCATTCTTATAAACAACCCAAAATATTAATCAAAACTTTGATCAGCACTTGGCTCCTCGAAAATGAATGTGCATAATCTGTCTTGTGCAATCTATGAAATTGCTTCTTGTTAGTCTAAATAAGTGTATATTCACTATTGTTAAAACTAACTTTCACAAAATGATACAATACAATACAATTATTATTGCATGTCTCTTTATAATGATGGTCAACAAAACCATTCTACCGTATTTTAATTTGTCACATTTGTAAATTGATAATTCTATCAACTGTCTTTGAAATTTTTTGTTACTGTTACTCTGTAATTTAATACTTTGAATACCAACACATTTTAACATATGCTTAATTTATTTCAAATATAATTTTATTTGCAGAATTGATAGATTGGCACTTCGAAAGAAAAAGTACAATGTAAGTAAATCATGAATTTTTGTTAATCAAAATTTTTCAATTTCTAATCAACGGTTGAGTGTTTCGTGTTCCGTGTCACTATTTATAATGTTTAGTGCTAATTTTTCCACTCTTTAGATTGCAGATTATGAGCTCAAGAGGCAAATGGCTTCAAAAGGTTTGTGTTTTGTTGAAAATCATTATGCTTTTAGTTTCATAGGCTGTTTTATTATAGAGAACTCTTCTCGCTCTTAATAATATTTAATAAAGTTTGTTTTACGTAGCAAGCTTGCTAATTTATACTAACTCTCTACGTTACAAACTACAAAACAGTTTTAATACCTGAGAGTATGGAATAACATAATAACAAAATAATATAATATAAAATAACATAGCATTACCAAAGGGCTGAAAGTTACGAAAAACGACAAATTAATGTATCCAATATTTTGGGTATATTAATAACTCAAGTAACATGTGCAATCAAAGGATGTAAAATTTTTGATTAGATTCTTAAAGGCATTCACATTTTGGGAACCTTTAATTTCACATGGAATAGAATTCCAAATTTGGCTACATCTATATAAGACGGTGTTAAATCCATATAACTTATATCTCGGCTGCTTTTTTTTTAATGCGAAGATCTAAAATCATAACAGCATTCTTCAACAGTAAATATATATAGCACGAAGATTGAATTGAGACCATTTAATGTCTTATATATTTCGATTGCAAGTTGTTGCTTCGTTAATATAATAAAAATTTGATTAAATTTTAAAAGCATTGCTGTCGGTTTTGTTGCGTTGCGGCGTTCCTGCCTTTTTATTTTATTGCCAATAAAAATAGAAATGTTGTGCGTGTAGTACGTCGTTAATAGAATGAACAAATAACTAATTTAAAATGACGACAATGTACTTAGAATTGCAAAATTTAAAACAACGTTTCGAGCTTAACTCGTTTTCAGGTTTTTTATTTTATTATTGTTCTTCGCCGCAAGCATCCTTTGGATGCAATAAATGTCGCTTGGTATAGAGGTTTTTCCTTGATGTTATATTGCTTCGTTGCTTTTGAAATGCGCGTTTACTTTGTTAGGCCGACAAAGCAGTTTAGCATGTTGGAGTTGCCTTTGATAATTGTCTTCATGTCCATGAATATGTTTTTATGCTTTGTTTCTTCTAGCAATTACAAATGAGACAGACTACGAACAAATCCGAACGCCAACAGGAACATGGAGTGGATTTGGTTTCTCAAAGTCAATGCCGGGATCAGCTATTAAAGAGTTGGTAAGATTTACACGTCTTAAAACTTCTTACATTTTGCAGTAATATTACATGAAATGATAACAGTATGCAAAACGTTTTATGAATTTAAAAGTGGTTCTACATGCCATTATTTTGTTCACTTGTTACGCTCAGTCGTCGAAGAAGCCTCAGAGGTGAGGCGAAAGCTCCCGTCAAAAAAGAACAACTTAGCGTAACAAGTGGGCAAAATAATAGCACGTTCAATTAGATTTATAAATAGCTTAGGATACAGCACTCGAGATCAGATACAAGCTCTTTCGAATTCAATAGAAACTAGAAGAAGAATACAGGATTAATGAGTGCTTTTGTAATTGTGCAAGAATTTCAATCCAAGGGTTGTTCTACAGCGCTATAAAATACCCCAAAATTGATATTATAATCGGGATAATCAAAGCCCCAGAGCATACCTTTGATTCCAGTATATTCCGCATATAGGAATCCGGCTTAAGCATCCCATTGCTCTTGCACTGTTTCTTGAAAAACCGGAGTCTCGGTACAACATTTTTTGTACGGCACTTTTATGTTTGTTCCAGTACCGTAATATGATTTCGTTAAACCAAACTTTTCCATTTAGGAGCACATCGTGCCGGACTCTAAGATTTGGCAAACGTAGCACTAACCACCCTTTAACCCTCATTTAAGTATCTTTATATTTAGATTCAAACTTCTTCTTATTGTATAATAATTAAATTATTTATATTGCAAATATTTTTCAGTGGGTGAAAAGCAATCGGGCACAGATGAATAAATATCCTTTGGTTGAAAATTTTCAGGTTAGTAATAACATATACATCTAATATAATAATATAATATAATGTAATATACATGTCTTATATATATATTTCGATTTCGATTTGAATTTTTGGAATAATGGGGCCCATTTGTGAAAATTATTAAATTTTGCATCTATTATAAGTGCAGCTAAATAAGATACTAATAGTCATAAATGTAGGATGGGTTTTTTAAGACTTATTTTATTGAACATATTTTACTTAAAAGTTCGTTTCTGCAGAGGGCGTATTTCTTCTTAGGCCAATAAGGCAAAAGAGCTGATTTTCCATCAGCTCTGAGGCAAGTAAAAAAGCCTCTTGCGCTACCTCCTCATCGCTCAATATATTAAGAAATTATCTGTTAATGTGGTTTATTTATAGGGTCTACTGGGGTAAGATGGTTAACCTTGGGGGTAAAGTGGGTAATTGTTCAATTCCGAAATGTAGAAACTATTTTAGATTATCGAAACATGGTACCCCATTCCTCTCTGCTAATCACTCAGCATAAGGACTGGGATTAGGGGTAAGTGTTAAACCAGGGATAGGAGTCACACCCACCCCTACCCTGTATGGTTTCAGCGAACGAAAGAGGAGCCTTCGGGTTGCCTCCGACTGCCGTCGATCAATTTACTAACTAACTCTAAGGTAAAATCCTCTCTATCTTACATCTTTGTAAGGCGTGAGAATTTTTAATTTCAGCACACCTCACCTTCCCAATCACTGAACTCGTCAGCATCCTCGAACGTCTCCAATCATTCGAATATGTCAAATACGTCATCGTCGTCATCTTCTTCGTTCAGTGGACCTGAAAGCCCCGCGCGGAGAAAACCGAGCAACGGCCCACCACCGGGTCTCCAAGGGGTAAGTTTCTATCAAAAAAGTTTGTTACCGCTTTGAAATTTTGTATTTGTCCTTGGTACACTTAAGTTGTCCTGCCTAGTTAGTGTTAATTTATGCTCTACTGCATACCAACTAGAAAAAAGCTGCAATTATAAACAAGGGATTTACAATAGCCTCAAACATTTACAAGAAACGTTTTCTACCTCTTTGAAATGTTGTATTTGTCCGTGGTACACTTAAGTTGCCCCACCAATTTATCTTCTTTGAATTAGTGAGTCAAGCTCATGGAATAGCCGAGCTTGGCCCATAGAAGGAGACTAAGATGAATAATATCATTAGATTTTCATGTTAATGGCTTGGTTCTTCTTGGCACCAAATCGCTCCTAGTATTCATAGTTCTTGACCACGAGTGCATGCCATGCTAGCTTTCATATAGAATACCCAAGTTGGGCCTAAACTTATGTTCTGAAAAATATTTATTCATTGTCTATTTATTAAGAGCTTATTAGAATTCGTTGTTTGTCATTAAATTTGTTAAAATTTAGAACAAATTTTATCTGTCTGTTTAAACCGTTCTAATCTGGTGAATCATTTTCCGGTATTTATATTTCTGCCTTTTATTTTTTTAAAGCCAACCATGGAAAATGCAGCTCTTCTTCTGAATAACAACAGTGAGTAAACGTCGTGTTAATTCGACGTCATCAATTCCTTCCTTCATACGATCATAACTCGAAAACGACAAAGATATTGAAGTTTTGTAAACGTCATAATTACATACTATCAAAGCTCTTTCCATAAATGTAAACTCCAAAAAGGTGATAAGTCCACTTAACATCAATATCAACATCCATATCAACATTGATCAACAATGTTTTGTTATTTTCTAGTAGATTTCACTTCGGTGTTTTCAAATGATTCCTCACTTGGGACTCTTGCTGCTGTTACAGGTGAATTTTATTTGTACAATTTATGAATCTTACGGTTTTCGAATAACTGCTTGCCTGAAGTGATATCTGATGCCAAGTACTACCACAGAAAGCTTGAAAATAGGGAAAAGGAGATAAAGAGAGGCTATTGAAGATTCGGCTCGATAATAGAGGAGAAATGATAGGGGAAATTTAAAGATTTGGCTTGAAAATGGAGGAAATTTATTAAGGGGGAAAGTATTAATGATTTTGCTTTAAAAAAATAAGGAAAAAGTAGAGAGGGGGCTCATGTTAAGATTGGCTTAAAAACGGGGGTAAAATATATATAGGAGGATTTTTTAATGGTTTTTCTTGAAAATAGGGGAGAATTAGATAGGGAGGATTTGAAGATTTGGCCTGAAAATGGAGGAGAAATATATAGGGGGGGGGGGGACAATAATTAACGATTTTGCTTTAAAATAGGGAAGAAGTAGAGAGTGGGCTCATTTAAGATTTGGCTTAAAAATGGGGATGAAATATATATAGGGGGTATTCTTTAATAATTTGGCTTGAAAATAAGGGACAAATAGAGAGGATGGCTTACTGAAAGATTTTTCTAGACTAGTGGGGCTTTTGCTAGTTTGGTAAAATATTTTGCTATTTTTTTTTAGATCTTCGTGAACTTTTCAATAGGCTGGGCCTCGTCAGATATGCAGAAGTGTTTCAGGAGCAGGAGGT
>WUAR02029570.1:0-10156 GCA_015164055.2 Chrysaora achlyos
ACAAACGCCCTATCAGCACGGCTGATGTCATTTTTCAACGGAATGTGGAACTGGAATTCAAACGAACATTTGGGACCCTTGACTGCGAAATCGTTATGATGAAGGGTGTTTTCCGGACGGTCCTGGTCGAAAAGCTTCGCCGAAAAGGAGCCTGGGCACGACTTGAGTTGACCTTTGACATCTATGGCGTAGAAGAAGGTTTTGTTGATTAATCTGCAAACGAGGCTTCCATCATTCAAGATGGTAGCCTGAGGGAAGAAGCTCTTGAGAACAGATCCGTTACCTGGCACTTTGAAATCAAGATGTTTTCTTTTATCCGATTTCCGAACGACAAAAACTTGTCCTTTGGAATACTTTTTAGCTTCCTCTGTGGGCTCTGTGATTGGAAAATCGCCTAGTTTGTGAAAAAATCGTGGCGCGGTTTTGGTGAGCGGAAACTCAGCAAACGCAGTGAAAGTCTCAGACTTTATCTCCTTGCATTTTGCCCTCCTCCACGTCATCTTGTTCAACCCAAAGGGAACATGCGGTTGAAAGGCAAGAGATTCGGATTTCACCCCCGTCATCGGCACGGCGGATGACTTGTAATACCCTACATCAATCAAGGAAGACCGGGTGTCTCGTCTCAGCAATAAGTACTTCTTATTTCTCATGTTGAATAAATCAGGCGCTTGCACTTTGAGGTAGCCGAAATTGTCATTGACTGATGTGCCAGAATGCTTCTTGCTGGTTACGAAAGCGCCGTTAATGTAGAGATCGGAGCTAAGCTCGTAACTTGCCAGTCGTAACAACTTTACGTGACAATAAGAGAAATCACTATTGAAAATCGGCAACAGAGTAACAACGTTGACTTTAAGGCCAACGCAGCCTGTTCTCTTCGCATAACACTTTGACGATTCGTACGCAAAGCAAGGACATTTCTTGTCGCGACACACGCAGTTTTTCGCTTCGCATTCGTCGTAACAACGTTCCTCCTTATGCTGACATTTTCCTTTGTTCATATTGACGGCGCATTCTTTACGACAATCGAGACAGCTTTGCAAGGCGACGGTGCAACTGCCTGGCTTTTCGACAAACCTAATATCGCTCGAATCGTAAGACTTTCCGTTGGCGAAATACCGGATCAAATCGTGGTCTGGACCCAAGCAATGCACCGCACCTTTTAACAAGTGTGGATTATCGCCATCGCATCGCCCTTCGCCGTCTTTACGAAAATAAAATCGTCTTTCGGCGACGCTTCGCTCTGCGACGTAATAATCGGGGATGTGACGAGAGCAAAAACGTAAACCCATCGAAGATTCGTCTCTGTCGAATTCCTTGTGATCGGCCTCCCCAACTACGACGTCGAAATTCGCTCTGATTGTTTTGATTATGATCTTCACGCCAGTGCCACGGTCAACTTGTACGGGAGATGGATGCTGTGAATCGTCAGCAAAAGAGATTCTTTTATGAACAGTTTTTGCCTGAGATATGATAAGATTTGATAAGATAAAGCATTGTATGAAATAAAATGAATTGAGAAAACGCCTTAGCTTTGTAAGTCTGGAAAGGCCAAGACTCCGGCTGGCTAATTTAAAGATATTCGTTTATGAACAGTTTTTGCCTGAGATATGATAAGATTTGATAAGATAAAGCAATGTCTGAAATAAAATAAATTGAGAGAACGCCTTAGCTTTGTAAGTCTGGTAAGGCCAAGACTCTGGCTGGCTTATTTGAAGAGATTTGTTTATAAACAGGTTTTGCCTGAGATATGATAAGATTTGATAAAGATAAAATGAGCAGTTTCTGTAAATCTGGAAAGGCCTTGACTTTGGCTGGCTTATGAATTTCACAATTCGTAGTATCAGTTAGTTTCCTTTTGCTCTGAAGGTCCAACAAGGAAGAGTGCCAGTTGAGTTAAATAGAAAAAATTGAATTCTCGATTTTGTATTTCACCTTCTGTGACTTTGTTCATCAGACAATGAAGCTACATTGGTTTTATCACGTGGTCATAAATGCTGCACGTTGATTGGCTAATCAAAGTAGTAAAATAACTAATTGGTGAATGAAATACACAATTTGATCTGCTGTTGTCAAATTTTATAATTATTTATTTATTCATTGCAATGTAACTACAAAAATACATACCTTGAGACGGTTTTCTGAAAGCAAACCTTTCTGGACCACGACCGACGGAAGAGAGGATATATCTGTTCAAAAATAAAATCTCAAAATAGAAAATTAAGGCCCGAACTTTCGTCTGAGCTTTAGTGATTAATGGTTCTGAAAAACGTCTCTAAAACAACTGGTTTGTTTTGCAAAAGCAGTTAAAAGCAAATTTAAATCTATTTTAAGACAGAGCTAGTGTAAATGAGTTGGAAAACACTGTGGAGTTGTTTCTAGACAAGTTAAGGAGTTCAGGCCCGCCTAGGCCTAAATAACTGCTTATATATTTTTTAGCGAGTCTTTACATTTCGCAATAACTTTTATGTCCCCTGGGATAAAATTAGTTAAAATATTGAAGAATTTGATATCCCTAGGGGGATGAATGACTAGACTGTAGAATCGAGCCGCCGGCACCATTACGGCTATATGAAAACCAGGCTAAACCAATAAATGCATAATCAAAAAAAAAATTAAAAACGTTTATTTACTATCTTTTATCAATTTTTAAACGCACCAGAACATTCTCTGTCGAAAAATCCTCCGCAAGGCGTACTTTCGTATTTATCAGCTGGGCATCTTGGTCTACAATCTGAAGAAAAATAGACGTTATTTTTCACCAAAATGGTTTTAATGAATTTATCGAAAAAATAAACTCGGAAGACTAAGATTTTAGAGTTTAAACTATCCGAAAAGCGGGCATTTGACTTACGTTTACAAGTCCCGGGCTTTGATTCAGTGCATACTTCATCCATGAAGAAACCAATTGGGCATTCCTTTGTGCAATCTTGGAAGAAAAACAATAACAAACAAATATCAACAATAAAATAGCTTATTTATCTATCAATAAAATAGTTTATTTATTTATAAATATTAACTTACTTATCTATCTATTCATTATTTATTTATTTACTTAGTTATTTATTTATTTTTTTATGTATTTATTTATTTATTTATTTATTTATTTATGTATTTTTTATGTATTTATGTATTTATTTATTTATTTATTTATTGATTGATTGATTGATTGATTTATTGATTTATTTATTTGCCTATTCATTTATTTATTTATTTACTTATTTAGTTATTTATTTATTTATCAATTTATTCATTTACAAATATTAACATTAAAACAGTTCATTTTTTTATTTGTTTACTTTATTTATTTAGTTTATTTATCGCATCAATAGCAAGACATATATTGAACTTAGAAACGGTGGAGATAACATCTCATGAAAACCGTTTCATTCTTTTAACTTTCAAAAAACCTCCACTTTTATGATACATCTAACATTTTGATGACGGCATCACAACTAAACGGCATTACAGCTCAACTTCGATGTTCTAGATGAAAGTGAAATACCAAAATGCACATACCAGGAATGCATCTTTCGAATGCTTTCACGTAAAGTTGCCCCCTGGGGCAAACACAGTCCCCAGTGACCGGATCGCAAGTTCCCGTATGACAAGATGCAATGCTGTTTGTGCATTTATCGTCGACTGCGATCAGAGATTCAACATCTGCAGAAAAATCAAAATTTATTCATCAATAAACTAAAACTACCAAACAGCATGGGTTTTCAGAGCTGCGACTTTAGTTTTCCATATCATCGCCGGCGATTGCTAATGTGTTATTGGCGACGGTCGCCGACGGATTAGAATTACTGAAAACCAGGCTTTAAAGCGAACTCTAAAAAGTGATAGGTCCAATTTAAGAGATTTCGCAAGACAGGCCCATGAAGATATTGCGTTTTCTCAACGAAAATCTTGAATAATCAACTAACACTGCTCTTGATTTGTCTTGCTTATAATAATAAAAATAATAATAATAATAATAATAATAATAATAATGATAATGATAATAATAATAATAAAAATAATAAAAATAATAATAATAATAAAAAAAAATAATAATATTAACAATAATAATAATAATAATAATGGCATTATCGAGCATATCCACTAAGTGTGGCTCTTCAACTCTTAAATTAAATGCAAATTTAAAATTACAACTTTTAAGGTAAAAAAAACTACATAAGGATCAGAAATAAGGTATTTTAGACCAGTTTGTTGTTTGCTCTTTCAAATAAATGCTTCTTTAGGTTGCAACAGAAGGTTTCGAAGTTAGACTGGCATTTTACATGTACAGTTAAGGCATTGAATCACTTTGAAGCGGCATCTGCTTAGCTTAAAAGCAACCTAAACTCACCGAAAACTTTTAAGGTAAAGTCGTGCTTATCACCAGCAACAAAGACCGGATTGTCGTTCTGCTCGTTGAAGAAGACTTGCACATCATAGAAATATTCACCCGGGATTTCGATTGTGATATCCGCTGAAACAGTTTGCAAGGAGTTGAAGTTAAGCGAGGCAGAGGCAGGAGCTGTAAGGACCGTTACACAGCAGGCCAGGAAAAGAAAACGGTTTGCAGGGAAACTGGACCGCTTGCCATTGTAGAGTCTTGCGTTCCTTGGTGAGTCGCTATCTGGAGAGAAGAGATGATAGGAAATAAATTACAAGAAATCTCCTGCCATAATGCTAGGATCCCTAATCTGAGGAAAATATACGCTTTAGAGGCCCACAACTCTATCAAACTCTCTGTAAGAAGATTAAGGCCCTGTTCCAAGCACTCCATTTTCGTAAGAAAACGGAGCTGAATGAAACCGTTTTTGATTTTGCGTTACCATTAATACACGCGAAAACGGAGTCATTTGATCCAAACCTTTAACCAAATAATTAACCTGGAAAATGGGAATATTAAATTAAAAAATGGAAATGTTAACCTAAAAAATGGGAATATTAACCTGAAAAATAGGAATATTAACATGAAAAATGGGAATATTAACATGAAAAATGGGAAAATTAACTTGAAAAATAGGAGTATTAACTTGAAAGATGGGAATATTAACCTGAAAAATGGGAATATCAACTTTAAAAATGGGAATATTAACATGAAAAATGGGAGTATTTACATGAAAAATGGGAATATTAACTTGAAAGATGGGAATATCAACTTTAAAAATGGGAATATTGACCTGAGAAATGGCAAAATTAATTCGAAATTAAGCAGAACATTCGACATCAGCGACTGCTGCCGTAGATTAAAAAATAGTGATGAAAATTAAGCATCAACAGCCATGCTCAGTGAAAAATCAAACTTCAGAAGTATAGTATAAAGTTAAGATATATAGTATAAAGTATAGTATACAGTTTAGTATAAAGTTTACAAAGTATAGTTTAAAGTATAGTTAAAAGTATAGTTTAAAGTACATTATAAAGTACACGGTTTAGTATAAAGTTTAGAAATTTTTAAAGTATAGTATATAGTATAGTTTAAAGTATAGTATAAAATTTAGTAAAGAGTTAAGAAAGTACAGTTTAAAGTATATTTTAAAGTATAGTATAAAGTAAAGTATAAAATATAATAAAAAGTTTAGAAGCATGAATAGTCGTACCTGGCTTGGTTTCAGTGCTGTTCCCTGAAGCGGTTCTCCCAACTTCTTTTTGGATCCGGATTGATTCATTGATTGTTGACTTGACCGGGCAGTGATTCTCGGATTCTTCTGTAGAGTCATCACTCGATGCTGGACCGCACAGTGTCGTACTGGAATGATTGCCGGATACGATGTTAGCCGTGCGGATGTCTTCAGTGGCGATCATGCTATCTGAGTGCTTTATAGTCTTGGTTTCGGGCACGTCAAGACGTTCCACACTAACGTTTACAAGGGAATCTTTGTGTCGTAAATTCCGGACTCTCGAAACTTCGGACGACCTTGCAGATTTTGTTGCAAGATGTTCTTGCTGTGATGCAGTTGTGCAGTCTTCACTGGGTGTTGGTGTCACTGTCTCTTCTTCTTCATCTTCTTCTTCTTCTTCTTCTTCTTCTTCTTCTTCTTCTTCTTCTTCTTCTCCTTGTTTAAGAGACTCTTCAGAAGAGTGAGACGTTGTTAATTCTTGACACTTGCTCTCTGAGCCAAGGCAAAGAGCAGCCACATCAGATGGCCTTGCAGATTCTGTCAGAAGATCTACTTGCTGTGATGCAGTTGTGCAGTCTTTACTTTGTGTTGGTGTCACTGTCTCTTCTTCTTCTTCTTCTTCTCCTTGTTCAAGAGACTCTTCAGAAGAGTGACCAGTACATGATCCTTGGTGCTTGGTCTCTGAACCAAGGCTAAGAGTGGCTACATCAAATGGGCTTGCAGATTTTGTTAGAAGACCTTCTGGCTGTGATGCAGTTGTGCAGTCTTCACTTTGTGTTGGTGTCACTGTTTCTTCTTCTTCTTCTTCTCCTTGTTTAAGAGACTCTTCAGAAGAGTGACCAGTACGTGATTCTTGGTGCTTTCTCTCTGAACCAAGGTGCTTGCTCTCTACATCAGACGGCCTTGCAGATTTTATTAGAAGATCTTCTGGCTGTGGTGCAGTTGTGCAGTCTTCACTTTGTGTTGGTGTCACTGTCTCTTCTTCTTCTTCTTCTTCTTGTTCAAGAGACTCTTTAGAAGAGTGAGCCGTTGTTAATTCTTGACATTTGCTCTCTGAACCAAGGCAAAAAGTAGCCACATCAGATGGTCTTGCAGATTCTGTTGGAAGATCTTCTTGCTGTGATGCAGTTGTGCAGTCTTCACTTTGTGTTGGTGTCACTGTCTCTTCTTCTTCTTCTTCTTCTTCTTCTTCTTCTTCTTGTTTAAGAGACTCTTCAAAAGAGCAAGACGTTGTTAATTCTTGACACTTGCTCTCAGAACCAAGGCAAAGAGTAGCCACATCAGATGGCCTTGCAGATTCTGTTGGAAGATCTTCTTGCTGTGATGCAGTTGTACAGCCTTCATTTTGTGTTGGTGTCACTGTCTCTTCTTCTTCTTCTTCTTCTTCTTCTTCTTGTTTAAGAGACTCTTCAGAAGAGTGAGACGTTGTTAATTCTTGACACTTGCTCTCTGAACCAAGGCAAAGAGCAGCCACATCAGATGGCCTTGCAGAATCTGTTGGAAGATCTACTTGCTGTGATGCAGTTGTGCAGTCTTTACTTTGTGTTGGTGTCACTGTCTCTTCTTCTTCATCTTCTTCTCCTTGTTCAAGAGACTCTTCAGAAGAGTGAGACGTTGTTGATTCTCGATACTTGCTTTCTGAACCAAGGCAAAGAGTAGCCACATCAGATGGCCTTGCAGATTCTGTTGGAAGATCTTCTTGCTGTGATGCAGTTGTACAGCCTGCATTTTGTGTCAGTGTCACTGTCTCTTCTACTTCTTCTTCTTCTTCTTCTTCTTCTCCTTCTTCTTCTTCTTCTCCTTCTTCTTCTTCTTCTTCTTCTTCTTCTTCTTGTTTAAGAGACTCTTCAGAAGAGTGAGACGTTATTAATTCTTGACACTTGCTCTCTGATCTAAGGCAAAGAGTAGCCACATCAGACAGCCTTGCAGATTTTGTTGGAAAATCTTCTTCCTGCGATGCGGTTGTGCAGTCTTCACTTTGTGTTGGTATTACTGTCTCTTCTTCACCTAATTCTTGTTTAAGGGACCCTTCAGAAGAGTGACGTGATTCTTGGTACTTGCTCTCTGAACCAAGGCAAAAAGTGACCTCACTTTGGTTCTCTGCAACTTCGGAATCTTCACCGATATCCGCTTCTTCACGATTCATGTAATCTTCCTTGGCTAGGCTTCTTCCGTGATCAGACAAAACTGTTACCGTGCTACAAGCAGATCCTTTATCATCTTCCAAAACGCGATCCTCTCCTTTACATACATCTTCTTCTTGCAATCTTCCTCCTTCATGGCAGTACTTTGGCTCATGCAAATCATTTTTGCTACCGCTGCTGTGATAGTCAGATTCACCTTTCTTTCCACAACTCATATCTTCTTCAAAATCGACAACAACTCTTCCAGATTCGTACTCATTTCTTTTACCTTCATAATATCCTTTTGAATCGTAGTTGATCTTCTCAAAATGCATTTCTTTAGAATTATGAAAATATTTGCCACTATCATCTCTTGTTGAGTCAAAGTTCGCTGCGAAATTACCAACATGCTCTTCACGATTTCCATGATCTTCCAAAGAAATCTTCCTTCGAAATTCTCCACTGCCTTTACGATAAACATCTTCTTCCGGATTATCATATTCCTTCTTAGTGTAAACTATATTCTCTTTAGGATCATTGATTTCTTCACAATCATCAACGACTCTTATCAATTTTGCATACTTATCAACATAATCATCTTCTTTGCAACAATACTCTTCATGTTTAAAAATACCACCACTATCAACATAATCATCTTCTTTGCAACAATATTCTTCATGTTCAAAAATATCACCACTTTCTCCAATTCCACATTTCTTAAAATTGCCGAGATCTTCACCGGTTTTTATTTCCTCATCACCAATATCTTCTTCAAAATTGCAGTTCTGTCGACAATCATCTTCTTTGCAATTATCATGTTTCGTTTCGAAGATTTCATAATCTTCTCTAACATTGCCGTCTTTCTTCTGCAAACTATTTCTTGCATGGTCTTCAAAGTCATTATCTTCTTCGCAATTATCCTTAGATTCATCATCTTTTATATAATGGCAATGATCTTCTTCGCAATTATTGTCCTCTTTCTTTGAATTTGGATCACCTTCTTTGAAGTTATCTTCATCCGTTTTAGAAGCATCTTCTTTAAAATGGCCATCTTCTTCTTTATCATTGGGATCTTCTTCTTTGAAGTTATCATCGTCTTTTTTAGAACCATCATCATCTTCTTCATTGTGATCATGATCTTCTTCCTCGCCTTCTTCGCAATCATCATCATCTTCCTTAGAACTACTATCATCATCTTCAATATCACTATTACCATCTCCTTCATCGTCTTCTTCTTCAGACTTACATTCTTCTTCATTATCTGTGACATCCGATGAAAAATGTGTAGTTTTACATTCACTTGAACCATCAATAGAATCGTAAACTACAGAGCTGTGATCTTCATCGAGGCAATAATAGTGCTTAACTTTATGCTTCTTGTACTTTCGGTAGAAATAAACTCCGGAAGATGTCAATATTGAAAGAAGTATGATTGACAGGCACGTTGATCCTGTCGCAATGATGAAGGTCAGGCTGTTATTGTTGAATGCCAAGGCAGATTTCAGTTCCAAAGGCTCGTGCTAGGTGAAGAGATCAAATAACTTCAGAATCTTTCATTTTACTTGCTCACCCGGATAATTTCTAAAATTCCGCATTGAAATAAAGAGAAACTCACCACCGCCAACAATATGGTTTTCCGGTCCTTTCCAACTCTGGTATACTTCACATTGAATACTGACAAATTTGCACCGGTCCAATCACTTAATTTCATCTTTATTTTCATATCTCCGATACTGAGTCTGTTATTTACGACGAACTTCACACTTCCCTGTCAAAGAATTGCACGATCAGTAGGGAGAGCAGGGAGATTAGAGAATGTCGGTAGGGAGAACAAGGAGGTGAGAGCATATCAGAAGGGAGAACAAGAAGATGAGAGCATATCAGAAGGGAGAACATAGAGATGAGAGCATATCAGAAGGGAGAACATAGAGATGAGAGCACATCAGAAGGGAGAACAGAGAGACGAGAGCATATCAGTTAAGAGAACAGGGAGATGAGAGCATATCAGAAAGGAAAACAGGGAGATGAGGGGATATCAGAAGGGAGAACAGAGAAGTGAGAGCATATCAGAAAGGAAAACAGGGAGATGAGGGGATATCAAAAAGGAAAACAGGGAGATGAGATCATATCAGTAAGGAGAACAGGAACATGACAAGATTGCAGTAGGAAGAACAGGGAGATGGGAACATAACAGTAGGGAGAGCAGGGAAAGATGAGAGCATATCAAAAAGGAAAACAGGGAGATGGTAGCATATCAAAAGGGAGAACAGGGAGATGAGGGGCTATCAATAAGGAAAGCAGGGAGTTAAGAGAATGTCGGTAGAGAGAACAGGGAGGTGAGAGTATATCACTAGAGAGAACAGGGAGACGAGAGCATATCAGTAGAGAGAACAGGGAGATGAGAGCATATCAGTAGGGAGA
>WUAR02029681.1:0-10152 GCA_015164055.2 Chrysaora achlyos
CGACTGCATTATTTGCCTCGCTAAGCTAATTTCACTTGCCGGTAGGTTATACGGAGAGGACTGTTGACGGGGGTTAGCCTGCGAAGCAGATTGATTTGACGCAGTGTCCATAAAGTCATAAGAGCTTTCGGCACCTGGTAAGTTGAACTGCCCTGAGCCAGACCAACCTGTCTGACTTGCAGCAAACAGTCCGTGTTCGTACTGCGGGCTTTGTTGTTTAACAGGTGGTCCTTGGGCCTGTTCTTGTCGCCGCCTGGCGAGTGCTTTCAGCATCTCTCCTGCTTGCGAGTTTGAAAAATCTTTAGAGGAAAGAAAAGAAATCATGGAAGGGCCTGATGACATCATTTTAGACTTTTGTTAAAACAACTGGAACAGGCAGCTCGCTTTATGAAAGGAGGCAAGACTAGCTATAAAATAGCTATACCCATTCCTTTCTTATGTCCAAATTGAATTGCTTTCAACACACGTAAGGCAATGTAAGGCAGCAAGACAACGTAATACATTGCAATACAGTTACAGTAAGGCAACGTAATACAATTACATTAAGTCAACGTTATACAGTAGGGCAATGTTATACAGTAAGGCAACGTAATACAGTAAGGCAACGTTATACAGTAAGGCAACGTAATACAGTAAGGCAATGTTATACAGTTAGGCAGCGTAATACAGTAAGGCAACGAAATACAGTAAGTCAACGTTATACAGTAAGGCAACGTAATACAGTAAGGCAATGTTATACAGTAAGGCAACGTAATATAGTAAGGCAAAGTAATATGATAAGGCAAAGTGATATAATAAGGCAGCATAACTACAAATGGGGAATGTAGGTCTAGCCGTTCACATAGACTATGTATAGACTGATGCCAAAATAACCAATTCCAGTACTGCACTATTCGCCTGGTATCTTATAAAAAAAGAAACCAAATTCTTGAAAACATACCGCCAAACGGTCCCTGTGACATGAACTTGTTGCTAGCCATTCGATCGTAGTCCATCTTGGCCGGCTTTGACGGGATTTTCTTCGATTTAGGCCCAGGCGTTTTTCTCTTGGAGCCTTTACCTCCTTCTCCATCATCCATCTAATGGCCAAACAAGTTATTAAAAGAATCGGTGAACCCCATGAATGTTTTTTTGGTAAACTCAAATTTATCAAACAAAGAAAACATCTCCATAACTTAATATCTTTAGTATTGGAGGAAGAGATTGGTGACGTCATAGCGAGAACCAGCTCTAATGATAAGTATGTGTGTATGCTCTAATGGTTAGAGTTATCTTATTTCATAATAATGAGATCACCAAAATACTGTGTAAATAAACAACAAACAGAATCGCATTAGGGTTATTAATATTAACAAGCCTACCTCAGTCGACATTGCAACTCCAACACCACTGCCCTGTGCATACCCTAAGTAACAAACAAGGAAAACATTACAGTATATAAAATTGCTTGCATTTAAAAGCCCCGTTCAAGCGGTCTTGACTTTTCATTCGAAAACCTAGGTTGTCGTTATCTAGGTTTATAAATAGGTTTTTATTTCTGTGGAGAAACAAATAAAATCAAGCTACAAAACAAAATGGTAATCAACCTATTTTTCAATCATCACCAACCCTCCCTCCTCCCCCCTCCCCCACAATCAAGAATATTAACAAATACATATTTTGCCTAGATGCACTAATCCATAACTGTAACATTTTGGGTTTCTGGTGCACTTAATTAATTTTCATTACACCAATAAATTTACACATAAATCTGCATAGCAAGCTTCTATTTCTCCAAACAGGATTCTTGGTCACTGATATGATTTTAGAAAATAACAACCTTATTTTCATTCTTCAGACTAAATAGTTTCTTAGAAGAAAGACTAGAAATTCCAGTACCGTGAATAAGAAAAATACTGACGTTTCGATCCTAGCCCTTGCCAGGCCCGAAATGTTTAAATAGTTCCTTGTTTATAGGGGGTCTAAATGACAAATTTTAGGCTAACTGGTTCTTGAATTCTAGGTTCTTACTTGCGTGTTTCTACCGTGTTCATAAAAAAACGGTGTTTCTACTCACGAGTTGTGTCAAAACCTTGCGGAGGATACGGAAACACCCCTGGCAATTCTTGTAATTTCGAAGTGACGTCATCGTAGCGCGGAGATCCCGGGGAGCCTTCTTGGGTAGAAGATTCCACATCGGTTGTCGCAGGTCCTTTTTCTGTTCGATTCCTACTGAATTAAGAAATTTAATACGAGGGTGAGAGGAAAGAAATACACACATACATACATACAGGTCATTTTTCTGTCCGATTCCTACTGAAGTATGAAATTCAATACAAGGGTGAGAAGGGTGAGAGGAATGAAATACACCAAACATACGGATACATACATACAGGTCCTTTTTCTGTTCGATTCCTACTGAATTATGAAATTTAATACCAGGGTGAGAGAGAAGAAATACACAGATACTGGAAATACATCCAAACATGTACATAGATACAAACAATTGTGCGTTGTTAGTTTTCTTTGACTGGCTTATTCCTGTTAACGTTTACCTTTGCAATATTTTTGCATGCATTTAGCTCTGAGACTGTCGCCAGAGTAAACTATAGCACAATTTTGGACGGAGAACTGTATGCGAGTAAAGTATTTCACAACAGGGTCAATGGGGGTATGGAATTTATTTTTAATATTGCTATGGGGTTGTGAATTTTTTTAGAGAAATTACTGGAGGTGCGAACGTTGTTTAACAGCTCAGAAATTATAATCCGCCCTAGTCCCGACAGTTATAAAAAAGACCCCTGAGTGACGTTTGAAACGGGGAGTTTCAGCAGAATGAAAGTACAGCAGTTGATAGAGTATAAAATAATGAAATACGACATTTGAATCGGAGTCGTCCCAAGAGTCGCTCCACTGCCGCACAAAATAGAATTATATTCGTCGCATGAAAGGTACGACGTTTGAACAAGGCTTGACCTACCTGACAGGACTATTCGTGCATATGATGTATTCTGGTTCATCAGTGTAGGGATTTTGAAAACTGTAACAACTTGCTCTGAGAACCAGATATTCGCCGTTTTTATGCCGGAATTTGAACTTCGCAGTTAACGGCTGTCCTTTTTGTGCCAGCACTAGGAAGAAAGAACATAAAAATTGATTGAATTCGATAAAGGGCTATGCCTCAACGTCAGTGAAGTATCTCTAACCAAGGTACAGGAATTTTTTCTCGCCTTTTTCTACTTATCCGTAAGTACCGCACGCCATTGCATTTTTGCATATTTTATTATTATTCGTACAAAACATTTGTTATCAAAGAAAGAGAATCACATAAAATTTAAATCTATATTGACCTAAAGAGCAAAGGTATCGAAAGAGATGGCAAACTAGTTCATTAATCTTTATTCTTTTTCAGTAAACTATGGATGAATAATTGTTTTTTTCTTGCGGCCCTGACATTTATTATCAAGAGCAGGCCTAGAATCAGGCGGGTTCCTCTATTAGGCCATGTTCCTTCATTACAATGTAGGTATACTGTTTATAGAAAGAACTTTTAAATTGCTCCAAAACAGCTGGCTCAGGATTAAAAATTAAACGTCGGAAAAAATGTCTTTAAGAGTTTCAAATCGGCAAAAACAGCAAAGCGACGTTGCCACCATATAGCGAGCTTACGTGTCATAATTATTGAGCCTTCATTTAAAAGAAAGAGGCGAGGATCGGCAAATTCAGAGAATCACGAAAGGACGTATGTTCGTAGGGAAAATATTAAACTCAACACAAAGCATATTCCAAAACGTTTGTACCTTGTTTGAAATTACAAAACATCTCTTCTTGATTTTCTGGGTGAAAGAAATCATAGCATATCTTTCCAAGAAGGTCGATTGGTTTATAACCTAGTATTTCCGTCACTCTGCAAGAAAAAATAGTTTAGATACTTTAATCAGTTGGGATAAGACTGTAAAATCTTAACGCTTGGAAAAATGAAAACTTTAAAAATCGAGGCAAAGACTATATTTAGAATTGTACGTTTAAGACAGTCTGCCCTCTATTGTGTTCATCATTATTTTAAATGCAATAAAAATTACTGCATCCAAGTGCAGTGTCAGCACAACCAATCATCAATACAGTATCTTTTTAGAGCATTAGATTTCAAGACATTAGGCAATATTTTGGTCTGGAATCAGTGAAACTGGTGGCCACGAAAATGAAAAAATGGCCCAAGCTAGATAAGCTCTGCTTTTCTTGGGTCGTGTAGAATACAATTTATTCTATATAAGCACGGTTTTTATGTTTTATATTCAACAAAGAAAATCGAACTGAATTGAAGATGAGCCCAATACCGGACGGACAAACTTACTTGACAAAGAGTTCGTGTTCGAAACGTCGTGCTAATTTTTATCTCAAAATTCATTGATACATCATTGTATAAACTATTCCCATTAATTAAATGCATCAATTAATCATCAACACAAAGGGGACAGATTGCCTTCAAGAAAAATACTAACGCCTGGTCGACGAAACTGAACCTCCCATCCGTGGTCTGCCTCGTTATGAATTCGGTAGCCGGTGTAGTTTCCGTGTCCTTTGTGGTAGCCATGTTGGTAGACTGCATTCGCCCGATGCACACCAAGTAACAGCTACTGTCGCTCTGATCCATTTCTTGTCCCATTGCTGGAGAGAAACTCTACAATAGAGACAAACCCATCGAATCAGGCCTAGAAATTCGCGCCATTATTATTTTTCTTCCTTAATCTCACATGTTCGAAAATTATGATTAAAAAATGTACTTGTTCAGACGTTTCGATAAAAACCTTTTTCAGTGAAACTCTTAGAATTGATATAACTAAGCTAGATGTAGGAGTCAATAATCAAAGCTATTGCTGGGTTGAAATGATATCGTAGTGCAGCAAAGAAAATACCCGATATGACAGAACAGCCAGGCATCAAAAAGTGGTTTCTTTCTAAGAATTTGACTTTTCCATAAGTGTTTAATTTGGATTGGCAGAGAGATAGAAATAATTTTACAATGGATCTAGATCTTTTTGGATTCTAAATGCAGTCATTTATCAAAATTGATGTTAATCTGGAACTTACTATTCAAGATATGATTCAGTTATGATTCAGTTATTTAGTTATTAAAGTACACTTAGGCCTCCCAGTCTCTATGCGCTACCGTAGGCCGGTCTAGGTCTGTCATAACGTCTACCAGAAGAAGAATTTTTAAGAACGTAGCCAAGCATTTGCAACCTGACTTTCTCGTTGACAGTACTGAGGCAATGTGTTTTACAAAAACATTTGCACACAGCATTTTTGCAGGTAGTTGATGTAAAGCAAAATGGGGCTAACATTAAATAAGCATTTGTGAGCTGACGTTCTCGTTGACAGTACTGGGACAGTTTTTTTTTACAAAAACATTTGCATACAGCATTTTTGCAGACAGACGATCTCCACATTATCATTCAGGAACACAAACTTTCGCAAGGACAATGTCAATGATGGGCCTCAAAATTCACCACTAGTCTGCGCAAGGCTCTGTCATATCCTTGTAAATAGCTTACTACTATGGACTCCTGTAGAGCCAGGTCATTATTATAAAGCTTATTGTTTGTAGATTTTATTATGGGTTGTAAGATTCGTTAGTATTCGTTCCAGGCTGATAAGGTTATGTTCTTGAAGCGGCATTGGCATCCTTATATTAATCTCAAAGTAAAGGTTATAACAGGCTCGCTAAGATCTTACCGGGACATAGCCTGTGCAATGGACAAATGCATATTCCTCTCCGTTGTAAGCCTTTCTTTTCTCCTTGCATCGATTTTTTATTTCATTCATCCGGGAATCCGCATCATCCAAATCAACTTCAAATTTCCCGCATTTCATTCGAATTATGAAATTCCGTCTTGAACCAATTCCAAGTTTTCCTGCAAGACATTGAAGAAGTGAAGAATATAAACTGCCGATTGTTTGTAGTTCCAGGGAAAGGCAAAAAGTAATGAAGTAATGTGGTCGCATCAAGAGGAAGGAATAGGGTCGCAGATTTGCTCAGACTATCAGTGGTCCCTCAGTTTACAAATCATTCAATCAACAAAAAATTTATAACTCGTTGATATTTAATAATATTGAGACAGAATATCAAAATCTAAAAAGTGATAAAGTAGGATTAGAGAAAATTATAGGCCTACATAAAATATACCTGGTACAGTCTCTTTTCTTACGCTTCCAGCTAAGAGAAAAAATTGAAGTTACTCTCGATTTAAAAAAACAGTCATTAAAATAGGTGAATGATTCATTGTTTGAAATATATTATGCTCCGACAAGCTTTATTCCTGGGTTACCCAAGATTTGAGATGTCTCTGAAATATTATACATGCCTCTGAGATTTATAATGGATAGTAAAATATAGTTTGGTGAAGGTATAAAAATGTGATTTTAAATAGGATTAAAACGTTACCCATAGGCCTCGAATTGCGCATACGAGTTAACGCACTTATACAAACATACATCCAAACAAACATATATACCAAACAGATACATGTATACATATTTTCATATTAGAGGTCCTCCTATTGGAGAATTAGTGCAAAGAAGCAAAAGTGGCCAGTTGGGAAACAGACAAAACAAACATATAAAGATGGTGAACCGATGAGCTCCGCACAACAGGTTAAAAAAGGCAAAGGCCTTAACGAACACGCAACCATAATAACTTTTTAAATATGTAGCTTGTTTTTCAAAAGAGACATTGAGTAGACATACTTTTAGGATCTAGAACTCTTGTGTCGTGTGTCATTTCCGTCCCCAGCTGATCCCGAACTTTCTCTCTGTCATCAGGGTGCACAAGATCATAAATAGACTGATTCATCCACTCAATCTGAAAAATAAAAAAAACATTTAAAGCTTAAGAGGTGCTTTCAAATGAATCCAAAAAAAGATGAAAATAGAATAGAAACAAGACAAAACTTAGTGAAACAATTGGCACCAATGATCTGGGCCTAAGCCTTTCCACTTGAAAAAGTTCAGTAAAGAGAGTGCAAGCAAAAAACACTATATGAACAGAAGCACACTTAGACATTTTGCATTCCCGTTAATATGTTGTTTTACTTCCACTCTCTCCACTTCAATTGTTGTTAAGAATCTTGCCAAATGTAAAAGTTAAAGAAATATTATTAAAACACACTGGAAACTCAATAGATATCTATAGAGGGGCTTCTAGCTAATCAGCACAGCTGAACTAATCTAATTCTAATAATAATTATTATTGCAAGGAAAAGATCAGAAATGTCCAGTCATGTCAAGAATAAACCAATAGTACTATTTTTTAACAAAAATCATATTTGCGTTTTATCACAAATAAAAAGTTTATGATATAAAAGGTAAGAAATAATTTCTAAGAAAAAAGAATTGAGGCAAAACATTTGACCTAAATTGGCTTACTTGTGACATATTAAGAACCGGAGTGATTGAATCAGATACGTAAACAACAGTCCCAGTGTTGCATGCAAGGACAAACAAGAACCCATCTGCTGCCTGGAAAATCAATAAATTATAGATTACATATATTCATATATAGATGTCAGTATTAATTTTAATCATTGGTTGTTATTATAGCTTTACTATTTTAGTTTCTAACAATCACAAATCATTCTTAGGGGTGCTGAGAGCAGTGTAAAGTTTCAGATGTAAACATTATTGTAATTTTACAACAGATTTTGGAACCAAAGCACTCAGTTGCATGCTATAAATGATGCCTGCAATGGGTATTACCCACAACCATGGCATTCAGTTGGTATTTTTCAGGCTTTCAAAATGCAATTGAGTATTTCATATGGGGAATCCTACAGTTCACTTTGTGTCAGTCAGATATTACAAGCTTAGTTTTTCTAGTCCTGGATGATCTGACCTTAGGGGATACCTGTGGTGGAAGTGAGAGAGGCCACTGGCAGAAGTAGTTTGGAAACTTGACAAAGTCTGGCAATCTAGAACTAAATTCCTTAGTTTACAGTGAAGAGAAATGCCATCCAAACCATGGCATGGCAAATATTTTTACCATAGAAAATAATTCTATAATTAATTTAGCTAACATGCTTTATCACCAATTAGACAATTATAGGAATGAGTGATTTACACAAAAAGATTACCTCTAACACAAGATGCTTCAATTCTTGGTCAGATAAAAATGAGGGTTTTGCACTGCCTTCAGTTGGAGGAGGAGAGCCACCTTGAAAATAGAACAAAATAAACATTTCAAAAATTGATCCTCATCTTAAAATATTATAGCTTTGTCATGGCATAAACTTGAAGAATTTCAGAACAAAGAATTTCTTATGAAAACTTAGTTTTACCTCTAAGAGATTTTATATATGTCACAGCCATTTTAAGTATTGTCAGTTTATCTGGCTTCTTGGGCAATCCATTGCAGGAAGGCACCATGTCTGATAGTTCACTGATATAGGCATTCATTTTGTTTCTTCTCCGTCTTTCAATTTCACTGTGATTCTCCCTTTTACAAGAAAACATTGGGCTTTAAATATAGGCATATTTTGGATCACGTAACTAGTTCTTAGGCTTGGAATTTTCCAGGTTGTAAGATATTTTATTATTTAATTGACCCTACATGAATGGCAAGAGTTTAACTTCATGAACACTCAAGCAAATCTGTAACTTTCACAGCAGGTCTTTGCTTATCAGTGTCTTGAACACACAGTTCTTAGATGAGAATGCACACATCCACCAGTAAATAAGCTATCCCAGCCTTAGAAGCAGTAAATGGAGCAATCATACCTTGCAAATCTTTCCTTTGATTGTTCTTTTGACTCATACCTGAAAGATAAAAGTCAAATTCATGTTAGGAACAAAAATTCCTTCTGGCTGGCATTTCCTTTTTTTACAAGAACTCAATTTCTTTCTATAGTATCCCAGAAATGTTTCAGTCTAAAAATGTTGTTTATACTACACCATGAATCTTAATTTCAATTTGATATCAACCTTATTATATGGAAATGATATCATAACATACAGGTGGAGTAATGGAATTTTTGCCTGACAGATAGGGGCAAGAGACAGGGTTTTCTCCACATTTTGCCTTTTTGAAAGAATACAGCTATCTTCTATTATAATATACCTCTTTTATACCTTTTTCAAATTTTGATTCAAAACCTAAAGGTCCTTAATCAAATAGTTCAGAATCTAATTCTATTCTAAAGCTTGCTTTCCACTATGAGTTAACATGAGTTAATTCGGTGAAAATTGTCATGTTGTGATGGGTAAAAAAAATTTTTTTTTCAGTTTGTTCACTCTATCCTGTGCTATCTCATGTAATCTCAATGTAATTTGAAAATTACACATGAGTTAATATTCATATTATATCAGAATTAACTCATAGTGGAAACCAAGCTTAATCATATGCCAAAATATCAGATATACTTAGAAAGTTTCACTCCAGGACCATCCAGTGAAATCATTTCGGAGTCTTCTTCTACTTCTTCCCTGAAACAAAACAAAGATCAAATAAGTTGCTTTAACTATTTAAGAATTGTTTAATTTATTGTAGATGTAGATTCAAAGGCTTGTCAATAACAAACGATATGTACATCTCTTGTCTCTACATGCATATGCCAACAATCTTATACTTTGATCCAAGTCATCTTGTAAATCTCAAGAAAAAGTAACATCTGCTGCTGATCTGAAAATAAGCTTTGTTCTAGAAGGAATGCCATTTTTTTGGTAATGTAAATTTGCAGCTTTTCTTATCAAATGCAGTTCTTTATCATTCCAGTCTATTCTTCAGCAAGAGGGTGCAAAGAAGCACCAACCTATAGGTTTCTTTCCTTTACTATAAAAAAAACTTAGCCATTATAACCAAAAATCATTATAAATCACATGGTAATTGGTTGATTCCATCCTATATAGAGAGGATTCAGTCCAGCACATGGGTGAAAAGCCCAACAAATCCATTCTTGTTTGCATTGTCATGCAATTATAACTTATTTATGAAACTTTACTAACAAAACATATCAGGCAAACCTCATCCTTGTATCATTAAACTTATTACACATGTGCTTCCTGTAAGATCATAGTCCACAAGTTCTGCTTTGTTAGTCGTTCTTTCAGACAACTTCTCAAAAATCATTAGGTATCTCATGTGAATTGTTTTGACAATAAGAACAATAAGTAACTTTAGCC